>JAJIBD010006930.1:0-133482 GCA_021461705.1 Cryptotis parvus | reverse complement strand
AAACACAAGCCTTTTATTCACATTGTTTAAAAAATTCCATTCTTTTTCACACGCTTGCCACAGTAGCTCGGGTCCTCGAGAGCGGGAAGCTGGGGTTCCTGTCTGCGGGGTAGTCCATATGTCCAGGTTCATGTAGGCGCGGAACGGGTTGAAGCCGGGTAGTACTCTTTGCATATCACCGCCTGGTTCTCCATGTGTGTTGAGTGCTCCGTGGGAGGGGCTGAGCGGGCAGCAGTTCTCATACACGCCGCCTGTGGGGCCCAGATGGAGCCGAACAGTCCCGACATCGGAGACAGGCTGCGGGTGCTCGTGAGGTAGGGCTGCGGGCAGAAGAGACGAGACGGGGTGGGAAGAGAAACGTTAAAAGTGGGGGCTGGAGTGACAGTACAGTGGGGAGGGCCTTGCTGCGCATGTGGCTGGACCCAGGCTCACTCTCCGGCATCCCATATGGTCCTGTGAACACTGCTAGGAGTAATTCCTGAGTGCAGAGCCAGAAGTAACTGCTGGGCATTGCTGATGTGACCCAAAATGTCAAAATAAAAAAGAAAGAAGCCGAGTTGCTGCCCATAGCCCATAGTCGAGCCCACGTTCTTGGGCATTCTTAAAACTCTCCTCAGCCTTGCCGGGTTGCATTAACTCAAAGTTTTATCTCTGGGAACCAGCGTGACAACACAGCAGGGTAAGGCACTTGCCTTGTACGCTGCCAGCCAGGGTGCGACTTAGGTACCACATATGGTCCCTCGAGTCCCTCCAGGAGTGATCCTTGAGCTCAGCATCAGAAATAAGCCCTGAGCACGGCCGGGTCAGAGGGTGCAAACAAAGAAAAACCAGAAAAACTTTTTACCCATCAAGAGAGCCGGAAAACCTCGCCTCATTGGATGAGATTCTCTCACATGCCCTCACTGCTCTGAGAGCCACCATGTGGGGAGGTGGCGGCGGGGAGGAAGGCCCGGAGCTTGGAAGTTCAGACTCAGAAGGGTGATCTGTGCACGCCTCCAAATGCTCGGCTGGCCCCGGGGCCTTTGGTTCCCTCTTACCACAGGGGCCAGCCTGCAGGTTACTGACACCACTGCCACTGAGGGCGCCCTGGCTCCCCCCTCCAAGGGGTCCGGCTCCTGCTCCCCACCGCGAGGATTCTGAGTCACCTTCCTGGGGAGGGGCAGGCCTGGGTCCCTGGCCCCACGGACATGAGCATTGGTTCATGTGAAACCAGATCAGCTCAGTGAGCCCTGAGGAAAGCAGCACCAGAAAGAAGTGTGGCTAGTGCGAGCGGCAGCACAGTGGGGAGGGAGGGCATTTTCCTTGAATGCGGCCAACCCAGGTTCGATCCCAGGCATCCCATATGGTCCCCCAAGCACCGCCAGGAGTAATTCTGAGCAGCAGAGCTAGGAGTAACCTCAGTATTGCCGGGTGTGACCCAAAAAGCAAAAAAAAAAAAAAAAGAAGTGTGACTACTGGGGTATGTGTGTGTGGCTTAGCGGAGCCCCGCTCAGATTCAGATGGGGGAACCACACGTGTGTGTGTGTGTGTGTGTGTGTGTGTGTGTGTGTGTGGGTGTGTGTGTGTGTGTGTGTGTGTGTGTGTCTTAGGGGGGAGCCATGCTCAGGTGGGGGGACCACACCCAGGGGCGGCACTGACCGGAGAGCTGATGAGACCAGCATGTCCCCAGGCGGCCGGCAAGCTGGGTGCTGCGCTCCAGGTCGACCGCGAAGCTGGGGTCCATGAAGTCGGTCTCGGCACGCCAGCGGGCAGGGGAAGCCGCTGGGGTAATTCATATTTTCTACCAAGGGGAGGAAAGACGTCAAAGAAGCCACCATTTTGAGGGCAAGAACTGAACACTCAACTGCAGCCAAACGGCTCTCAGGAAAAACAGGCCGCCCTCCACCCAGACCCCGGCAGTGCCACACTGCCCAGATGCCCTCAGGAAGGAGCTTCCTCTGGGCACAGTTTTCTGGAGCAGATCATCTGATAGGAAAGACGCTCAGCACACACAGAGACGCGTGAGGTGCCGCGAGAGCAGGAAATCTACAGATGCTAAGGCCAGCTCAGCCTCAGCAGGTGCACGTGAGCCACTACAGGTTCACAGAAGCACTAGGTAAACGCTTGTGCTTTTCAGGTAAGGAGCACAGGAGACAGAGCCTGGCCCCACCAGCCACCATGGCTAGCAGCAGCAGCAGTGACAGCAACTGCAATCCAGTTTAAGTCAAATCCAGTGGAAACAACTTAGCCCCTTCCCTAAAATGGTGGCCTGGCAATCAGAAATCATGACAGAATCTAGAGCCTGGCCATGATTTCTCATTGCCAAGCCACCTTTTCCCTGTTTATCAGAAGGAAAAATATTAAACACCTTCTTCTGTCTTATATTACAGACCCGTGAATCCAGGTATCAAGCACTTCCCACAATTTTCCCTACAAACTCCTTCCTTTCCTTCTGCAGTACCACCCAGGGGCTATGGAGGCAAAACGCACTGAGCAGGCAAACCTTCCTTTATTGCACGCTTGCCTGCCTCAAAAGTACAGTAAACAGTGAAAGCCCCAGTCTCCCAGTGGGTAACTACAATATCAGGGACACACAAGTCCAAAATCCCAACTCTACCCAAAAGGGAAGAATTAAACAGTTCCTGTTACCGTATTTCACTACATAATCACAGATATTGTTATTATTAATAATTTTTTTTTGTAAAAATGGTGAGTGCTATTTTTTTGCAAAAAATCATTATGAAAAGATTTTTTTTTTAGGTTACAAACCAATTTTTGGACTGAAAAATCAGCATCTGTTTATGACGTGCTGTTGACAATTATGTGGTGAAAAACAGTTTTTTGCAGAGTGCACAGATGTCTAGGTTTAGAAAGTGTCTTAAGGCTACACAGTCAGCGGGTAGGGCATTTGCCTTGCGCACAGCCAACCCGGATTATATGCCCGGCATCCCATATGGTCCCCTGAGCACCACCAGGAGTTGAGTGCAGAGCCAGGAGTAACCCCTGAGCATCACCAGGTGTGACCCAAAAACAAAAAAGGTTACACAGTAACAGCTGGTGGTCTTTATGACAGGGACCCAGGGGAGGCACCCATGAGCCTCCTGGGAGGTCATTCTCAAGGCTGTCCACTGCTATAAGGCTGCCACACCCTTCTGCCCATTGGCTCAGACCCACACTCTTCTGTATTAACTTTCTGAGAACAGGAGAATGTTACTGTGATCACTCGAATCACTTTTACCTTCTGGAAAGGCATTATAATCGTTCAAGTCCAGTGGACAGTACACATTGGGAAACTGGCCTTCGCAAGCTGCATTCCAATCAATGAAACCACTACAAAAAAAAAAAAAAAAAAAAAAAAAAGGTCTCATTGCAGAAACAGGATTAACAGATCAAGAAGGAAGTGAGCCTAGGGCCCGGCATCTGACCACAGTTAACACTCTCCGCACTGGTAATCAAAGACAAGCTCTAGACCCTGAAGGAGGGATTTCCCAGCCCCCTACTCATGGCCAATGACACCCCTCTTGGCGACTCACTGGGCTGGAACCCCGCTTCCCCTTCTCAGCACATTGCTAAGTCTAACCGGGAGCAGATCCGGTGGCATAAAGCCCATGTGAGTGGCTCCCAGAAGCAGCAGCACACACCCTGAAAACTCAACCCCAGCCCCCAAAAATAACCACCTGCCCCCCACAGAGACCAACGTCCATCTCGGGAAATCAGTACCCGCTGCTGACCTAAGACCTTCCAATGGACTCTGATTAACCAAGCTGGTAACGTTCCCTCATTCCCCAATGACGTCATATTTATTAACTGGCATCTAAGAGCAAACTGAGGAAACTGCGGAGGGGCTACACCGAGTCAGTGTTCCAACGGTTTGATCTGCCCAAGTGGTCAGGATTTATGAATAAATAATCTGTCACATGAAGAGAGTAGAAACGAGAGATTGTTTTCAATGTGGCCTTTAATATAAAGTCTTGTAGACACCGGAACTCGGCGTTGGAATGCAGATGTGAAGACCCTGCAGAGAGTTCCCTTCCTGGGGAAAGAACTTTACCCCTTTATCCCTTCTTTGGCTGTAACATTGGTGTTGGGAAATTGCACTGGTGGAGGGATGGGTGTTGGTTGGAACACTGTATGACTGAAACCCAATCATGAACAGTTTTGTATGGTGATTGAAAGGTGACTGAAATTTCAATAGACCAATAATGGTCTATTGAAAGGTGATTCAATTAAAAAATAAAAGACTGGACTGAAATTCCCTGGAGGGTGCTGTGGATTGGAGTGAAGGGGCGGAGCCTGCTAGAGTGAAGGGGACTTGGGTGGGGGGTGGGCGGGAGCCCACTGGAGTGGGCGGGGCCTTGGGCAGGGCAGAGACTGCTGGAGAAGTGGGAGACCTCCAGGGACATGGGCTTCGGGAGATGGGGGTGAGTACCTGGTGGGAACGGGGCGGGGCCCTGAAGCACGCCGGGCACGCTGCTCTCCAGGGTGCAGTTGAAGCCGCTGGTCACACACACCGGCTGAGCAGGCCAGAGGTCTCCCGTGGGTAGAGACCTAGAAAAGAGCACAGAACCCCTCAGCCCACCTTCATCGCCCTGGGCTGTAGCCCCTGTCTTCCTGCATGACCTGCCCTTGGGTATGACGTCTCTTCCCTCCTTCCAGGAATCTGAGCTGACAGCACCCTGACATGGGCGCCACAATGTCCCCATTCTGGTGCCTGTTTATTTTCTCCCCACGGCAGTCCTGACTTCCATCAGCAGGCACAGCTGCACTGCAGGGAGCTGGTCTCTTGCTGCGCCCTCTACCCCGATTACCCCCTTTCAGCAAAGCCCATTAGCAGGTTCTAAAGCAGCAGTCACAGTTCACATTTAAACACACTTAGACAAAGAACGGGGTGGGAAGGGGGGAATGAGTCCGATGCGGGACAGATTAGTCATTTCCAGAGGCCTCGCAGCAGTGCTTGGAGAAGGGGAAGGGCCATTGCCAGCACTTCCACGGGGACTGGACCGTTCCGATCCCTGCTCCAGGCGGCTGCGCCAGCTGGAGCTGCAGGGGCTCTCAGGCTACACTGGTGGTGCCGGGGTGTCTAATCTCACACCAGACACTCTCAGGGCTGGCCACGTGGTTCCAGGGTTCCACCTGGGGCCCCAACTTCCCAATCTGTTTCTGAACCTCCAGGAGCAGCTGTTTTGACTGTCCAGGTCCCAAACCAGGAGGTGAGCTAAGAAGACCCTGAAGAGAGGGGAGTGTCCCTGTAGGCCATGTGTGCTCCTGCTGAGCCCCTCGGAGTTCCTCAAAAGCAGCCACTGTATGTGCCAAGAGCCCACCTGGACCGGAGACGGCATCTGGTCCACCTGTGTGAGCTGCCCACACTATCCACACCCAGGAGCCCCAGTCTTCCACTAACAGTGACCGGTCCCTAGTCAGCCATACTTGCTTTAGGCTATTAACATCTGGCCTGGCCCAGCGTGTGCACCTGACGCTTAAGCCACTCGGGCAGGCGGGTGATGGGGAGTTGGGGTGATGGGGAGAAGCTTGGCAGAGACCGAGAACCGAGGTGGGCTCTAGTGACCCTAAGTGCTGAGCCCTCCCAGGCCCGCAGGCCTGTCCCTCCTGGACCAACACTACTGAGTGTGGCTCTGAACAACAACGGAAGCATCTGGCCTCCGCAAATAGACAAGCTTTTGGTTTTTTATTTTGATTTAGCAGTGCTCAGGGCTCTGGGGATCATATATGATGCTGGGGCGAACCTGGTTGGCTGCGTGCAAGGCAGATGCCTTCTCTGGCCCCAATTTGCTGATATGTTTCAACTGAACATAACCTGGCTAGATTCATCCTCCCATTTAACTTATACATCAAGTATGGCTAGCTGACTGCTAATCTGAGAGCAAGTGCAAAGTATATCCAGGGAACTTTTCTTTCTCTTTTTTTGGGAGGGTGGCCCATACCTGGCTGTGTGCTCAAGGCTTATATTCCTGGCTCTGTGCTGAGGGAACTGATTTGGGGGACCATAGGTGGTGCCAGGGACAGAATCTGGGGACCAGCTGCATGCACGCAAGGGCCTTAACTCTAGGGCCCCACACTCTAGTGCTCCGGAACTTGTGTTTTCAAGGTCAACATGTTTGGCTGTGTGGAGGGAGAAGCTTGGAAATGCGGCTAACAGTACACAGAGAAGAAAGCAAGTGCGTGTGTCGGAGCCAGAGGTGCTGGAGAGAGGCAGCAGGGAGGAAGCAGGAGATGCAGGCAAAGAGGAGGAAGGAAAAGGAAACAGAGCTAATTCCCCCCAGGTACCCAGAGTGGGTTTCCTTCTAAACGGCTCCAACCAAGCACCTCAGCTGTGCCCCTGTGACCTGTTCCTGCTTCAGGGCCACCAAGTGGGCACCAACGCACCCTGCTGGCACACTGCACCACGGCCTGTCCGGGGCCGCAGGGCCAGCAGAGTCCCAATGCCCCCCACACTGGTCTCCTCCTCCCAGCCGCACTCCAGGGATGTGCTCACCTTTGTCTTCTTCCACACCTGCAGGCCCAGCGGGAAGTCTGGGACACGGGGTCTCTGGGTACTGGGGGAAACTGTCCACATCTCTGGAGGGAGGGAAAGAGAGAAAGAGTGAGCACACAGAAAGCGCAAACTATGCAATGACGTGGGTGGCCTTGGCACCTGAATTCTAGCCCCCAAAACATTAAGGTCTAGAGGAATCCAAGTCCCCGAGATCCAGCAATGCCCCTTTTTATTTATTTATTTATGGCTTTTTGGGTCACACCCAGAGATGCTCGGGGTTATTCCAGGCTCTGTAATTGGGAATTCCTCTTGGTGGTGCTTGGGGGACCACATGGATGCCATGGATCAAACCCAGGTTGGCTGCGTGAAGGCAAATGCCCTCCCCACTGAACATGGGGGAGGCCCCGCAGTCGCTTCTGGCCCGCAAAGCCCACAGAAATGCCTACTGTGGTTCTGACAGTGTTTGATGTGTCCACTCACCCGCTGGCAGTGGCCCCTCAATCTCTCATTTCCTTGAGCCCCTGAATACAAATGGTCCAGACTGAGGCACCCGCACCCTCAAGCTGAAGGTCCTTGACAAAGAGCCTCCAGGCACTCGTCACACGGGAGGTCCTGTTCCTGCGCCCGCTTCAAATTCTGGCCTGCTCGTCCACCCCTAAGTGCCTACAGCAGTTGCGCGCAGTTTTACATCAGAGTCGATGATACGCATCCACGTTAAACCCCGCCATTTTCCTGCTTTAAGGAACGAGGGTGTCTGCCAAAGGGCCGGGAGGCCAAGAGGGTCCCGGGCAGCCGCACCGGCAAGCAGCAGGCACGCCTCCGCTGTCGGGTCACAATCCAGTTCCACGAGCTCACGTGTTCTGAGCATGTTCCTGACTCAGGGAGACGAAGCTGAGGAACGTTAAGTGACCTAGTGGCAGAGCTGGAGGCTCATAGACTTTACGCGGCATCACCGGTGTCAGGGGAAAGGTCCAAGGAGATGGGAGCCTCCGTGGGGAAGTCGCTGGGCGCACCACTGTCTCCCTGCACAGAGTTCGAAAATGACATGAATTATCGAACAGGACGCTCACTGCCACGGCACTCAGCCCTGCTGTGGCGGGAGAATTCGGGTGCTGGGAGCAAACCCGGGCCTCACATACGCCAGGCACCTGCTCTGATACAACCCACCACCTGTTTTTACTTCCTCCCCCTTTTGGTGGCACTGCCACGACCGGGGTGGGGTGGTCACATGCTGGTTCCCACCACGGGAGACAGAAATGACACACATGTACACGACTGTGGTGCTGCCACACACGCTGGCTGCAGTGCTCCGAGACACACACGTGTGCTTGCCAGGGCCACAGCGCTCCCGGGAGGACAGGGGCATCATACATCGTATGTTCTTAGAACTTTTCTCACGGAGGTTAACAGAAATAACTGGAGGATTAACAGCTATGCTTTAGGTACAATGTCTGCACCCTCACTAATGTCCGTCACCAGGCCGGGTCCTTCTGTCCACCTGGCCCTCATGCTGCCACTGCCCAGTCCCAGTCCCACTTGGTAAAGTTAGCTCTGCTGAGTCGGGATGGTCTTCACAGCCTCTGCCCCATCCGGCCGCGCACACACACACACACACACACACACACACACACACACACACAAATGCACATTTGTAAACATATAGATGCTTGGAATTGATTCACCGAGAGTGAAAGGATGATGGAGGAACAGGAGGGTCAGAGAAAATTGGGGGGAGACCCAAAGCCAAAGAAACATGAACCCCTGGCATGGGAGCCCCAGGGGCGGAGAGGACCACGTCAGGGGATGACTCCCGACACTCACCGGCAGGCAGGAAGTGCGGGGGGCCCACCACAGGGGGCTTCTTGTCTCCATCCGAGCTGCTGGGCGCTACTGCAGCTGCCCCAGCTGCCCCGGCTGGCCCGGCTGCCCCGGGCTGGCCTGTGCGCTGCTCGCGGAACTGCCGCAGTCGGAACTGGAGTCTGAGCAGGCCTTCTCGGCACGGCTGTGGCAGGGAGGCACCGTCTGTGGAGGGAGCAGAGCTGAGCCCTGGTGCGGGCCCCACTTGCAACACGACGCTGTCTGAATGACAACAGAGGCCACTCCCAGAGATGCGCCGGGAGCTACATGGTGCAGGAGCCACGCGGGGTTCCCCACTCAGCCTTGGAGATGCTGAAGAAGATGGGGACTCCCTTCTGGTGACCCCCCATACATGCACCCACAAGGCAGTGAGGAAGACAGAAATCATGAGTGGACCTGGGTCTGTCCACACCCCCGGACTCCAGCAATTCATCCCACTGACGCACTGGACAACTAAAACACGCTCTGGAGGGAACACACACGATGCAGACAAGAGCCTGCCCCTGGGGGGGAGACGGAAGGTCTCTGCTGGGGCTCCCGGGAGGGCTGGACACTGAGGCGTGGGGCCGCTGTAGAGGCCCAGCAGGAGAGGACGGATGGAGCCAGCAATGCTGCTCGGCCTCCCTGAGCACAGCTGTGGGCGGGGGACAATAAAGGCCCCACCTCAGCCCCTTCACCCCAGGGAACTGCCAGCTCGGTGCTCCTCAGCTCCCCCATGACAGCCCCCTACTCTGGGCTGAGCACTGGGGACCCGCTGCTGTTTCCAAGGACTTTACCCAGCAGCTCCTGGGAAGGGCCACAGCCCAGCTCAGTGTGGGGGGCACCCAGTTGTGAGGGTGCTCAGGTGTGGCTTAGGTTTGGTGGGGCTCAGGTGGGGCCCAGGTTAGGAGGTAGTTAGGTGGAGCTCAGGTTTTTGGGGTGCTCCCTTAGCGTGAGTTGATGACAAGGCTGACAAGGACAGGAGGCCACTAGAGGCCAGCCAGGCTCGGCAGGACCTTTGCCTTCCGGGTCCTCTTCCCTAGTCCTACCTGGCCCTGAGTAAACCGAGGCGCGGCAAGGGCTGTGCCCCGTGCATGGGCACCTGCCCCAGGAGGCGCAGGCTGCTCGTACCTGGCTCTCCCTGCGCCGTGGGGCAGCTGCTACCCGGGTCCGCAGCTGTTTTTCCCGCTTCTCCCGAGCTCTCCTCGCGTGGTCCAGTTCTGCTCATTGCTGGCACTGCTCGGCTCGGACCTCTCCAATTGACCACCCACAAGCTTCGGGTCGCTCTGTTCCAAAGGCCTGGGAGAGTCACAAAACACATGCATCAGACAGCAGCAAAGCGCACACTGGCATTCCCCGAGGCTCTGGGCCAGCTGGAAGATTCATCCCGTCGGGTCTGGGGGAAAAAACAGGACAAGCCAGGGAGAAATGTAGAGAAGCTTCAGCTACCACTGGGAGTGAGGCTTTCTCTGAGCCCGGGTCATCGATGTCCAAAGTGTCCACGGGGAGGAATCCCAAGATCCATGGGCCACTCTAAGTCAAGTGGCAAGTTTAGGACCAGAGTCCAGGGCTAGGCTTGGTTTCCCTGTTGTGAATTAGGACTCTCCATACAGCAATCCTAAAGCTGTTTTGCTCTCAACACAAGAGGCGCTGAGAACTCCTTGAAAGCTTGACTCAGGGCCGGAGCGATAGCACAGCGGGTAGGACATTGGCCTTGCATGCAGCCGGCCCGGGTTCATCCCTGGCATACAATATGGTCCCCTGAGCACCGCCAGAAGTAATTCCTGAGCCAGGAGTAACCCTTGAGTATCACTGGATGTGACCCAAAAAGACCAAAAAAAAAAAACAACAAAAGCCCGACTCACCCACATACTTGTTAAAGGAGGGTTTAAGTACAGTGGCCACCACACGCCCCAGCTGGGCGCTGACAGATGGACTGTCTAGGAGGAAGCTCAGCTCACTCCCCAGGAGGGTCTGGCCCTGTTCAAATCTCCCACTTGCAGCAGACCGTGAACTCTGTGGCCGGAACCACTGCCCCATGTGAAGACTGAGCTGTCGGCAGGCCTGGAGGCCTGTCCTGTAGGAAAGGTACGCTCAGTTCCTTGAGTACAGGACCCCTGAGCAGAGACTCTTCTCCTTCCACAGGCTGGGGCCTGCTGGGTCAGGCCTGGCCGTGCTCATCAGTCTCTATAAAAAATCCTGTGTGACTTACTCCTGGTGGCTCTTGGGGACATATGAGGTGCTGGGAATCAAGCCAGGATGGCTGCGTATGAGGCACGTGCCTTACCCACTGCACTACTGCTCTAGTCCCCACTTTAAGGATTTTGTAACAACATAAAGCCTCAGCAGAACATTTTTTGAAAATCCACTTTTATTTCAAAACATACACTTCCCCGCCCCTAGGTTCTCTGCAGCCAACAAGAAAGACTCAAAGAGAACTGTGAAATATAAAAATAGAGTGAGGGGTCCGGAGCAATAGCACAGCCGGGAGGGCATTTGCCTTGCACGCGCTGATCCAGGTTCGATCCCCAGAATCCCATATGGTCCCCCGAGCATCGCCAGGATTAATTCCCTGAGTGAGGAGCCGGAGTAACCCCCTGAGTGTCGCTGGGTGTGACCCAAAAAGCTACACAAACAAACAAACAAATAAATAAAAGAATAAATAAAAACAGAGCGAGAAGCAGCAAGAGGAAGCAGAACAAAGACACACCTTAAGAGCGGAGGAGCGCCTCTTTTTCTTGTTTTTCCTACACACCCGATTTTTATTACAGTTTAAACTTAGTAAGCTCCCTTCTTTTTTTCTCCTGAAGCTTCTTCTTCCTGTAAGAATCTTCTTGCTAAATAATAAAAAAAAAAATGATATTGACAACATATTTAAACTATTAAACACACAAACAAGCAAAAAAACCCAACAACCTAAAAAGGACAACTCCATTTAGCAACTTCTAGAGACAAACTGCACCTCTGTGCACGGCAGGAACGACGGCAATTCCCCCTCTCCAGTTTGTTTTCAGCTTTCCTTTCTCCTTTGACCTCCCTCAACTGCCAACAAAATGAAAGACAAAGAGGAGCTTATAAAATCCCTAAAAGCAAAGTGAGGTGAGTGGTCTGTGAGTTCTGGTCGCTGTCAACATCACAGGCAAAATACGGGGTGAGGGGGCTGGAGCGATAGCACAGTGGGCAGGGCATTTGCCTTGCATGTGGCCAATCCGAAGTTCGATCCCTGGCATCCTATATGGTCCTCTGAGCACTGCCAGGAGTAATTCCTGAGTGAAGAGTCAAGAGTAACCCCTGAGCATTGCCGGGTGTGACCCCAAAAAAGCAAAAATATACCGTCCGACCCTTGTCACCTGTATGTGACCTGTGAGTCCAAGGAGATGCTGAGAAATGGCGCCAAGAAGAGAGCATGGAGACATCGGGCGTTGCACTGAAACTCACCCATGAGCAGCCTTGTAACTGCATCTCACTGTCTCACTGTCTTCCCGGTCATCATCGACTGGCTCGAGGCGGGCACCAGTAACATCTCCATATGTCCTGTCTCATGCTAGTAGAGCCCAAAGGCACCTGCTTGCTCCAGGAACATTAAGAGCCTCAACCATTCCATCAGGTCATGGGAATGAGGTCTATAATTGTTACTGGTATTTGGCATATCAAATACGACGACACGGGTAGCTTGCCAGGCTCTGCCATGCGGGTAGCATACTCTTGTAGTCATCTCTAAATCAGGCATTTATGGATGAACCGCGCCACAAGCAGCTGCACAGTGATTCAATTAAAAATTAAACGAAACACGAGTGTAAGGGATGTGGCCGAGAGAGATGGGCAAGTCCCTGGGCCCGTCCCTGGCCCTGACACAGCACAGTGTGCTCACACGCGTGGTTGTGCCTGCAGACACGATGCAGGCCGGGGCGGGGGCCCAGCGCGAGCCCGTGAGTGGCGAAGGGGTGCAATGACTTTACTCAGAGAAGCTGGTGCAAGCCAGCCGTGGCCCACATTTCAACGTGGTTCTTTTCAAACACAAACCAAGGTGTTCATCTCTTAAAAAAAAAGAAAATGGAGCATCTGAAAATCCCACTGGTAGCATTTAATGACTTCTGCCCCTTGTGTTTCAGAATTTTACAGAAAATGAAGGATGCTGCCCGCCTCCCGCTGGCAGGAGATGAAACGCAAGACACAGTTACACAACTATCGCAGCAAGTTCTTCATGCAAACGAAACCGGGTGCCCACATGCTCCCTGGCCTGAGTGCCCATGCACAGAAACCACTCCAGCAAGTCACGGGCATCTTCCGGTAGCTGTGCCAGAAGCTCCCACGTTCTCTGCACTCAGGAATTACTCTTGGTGGCACTCAGGGGACCATATGGGATGCCGGGATCAAACCTGGGCCGGCCGTGGTGCAAGGCAAACACCGTCCCAACTGGACTATAGCTCTGGTCCCTCATTTTACTTCTAGAAATCTGTGCCATGGACCACTTGGTCTTTCTGAAGGCTGAAGAATAAGTGAGAGCCCCCTAATGCTTTGCATGAAGCTTTTAAAATTTTGTTATTATTGGGGCGGAGTGATAGCCCAGCGGGTAGGGCGCTTGCCTTGCACGCCGGCCCATGCCGGCCTGACTGGTATAGGACCCGGCAAGGAGTGATTCCTGAGTGCAGAGCCAGGAGAAACCCCTGAGTATCGCCGGGTGTGACCCAAAAACCAAAAAAAAAAAAAATGTTGTTATTATTATTTAATTTTTATTTTTTGCATTTTTTGGGTCACACCCAGCAATTCTCAGGGGTTACTCCTGGCTCTTCGCTCAGGAATTACTCCTGGCGGTGCTCGGGGGACCATATGGGATGCCGGGGATCGAACCTGGGTCAGCCACGTGCAAGGCAAATGTCCTACCGACTGGACTATTTTTATTTTGCCTTTTTTGGGTCACACCCAGTGATGCTCAGAGGTTACTCCTGGTGGTGCTCGGGGGACCATATGAGATGCCAGGGATCGAACCCAGGGCGAAAGCGTGCAAGGCAAACGCCCTCTCTGCTGCACTAACGTTTTAGCCCCCGTGTGAATTTTTTACAGTTGCAAAGCACTTTGCTGTACAACTGCAGAGGAATGATTTCGGTGATGGCAGAGTTAACTGAGGGCGTGCTACGGTCCCCTGCAGGCCAAGGGGCCGCTGTCTCAAGCAGGACCAACGGCAGCCCTGTAGCAGAATCAGCCCAGCCACACGTGCAGCATGGCCATGAGCCCATGTGCAAAAACACCTGCACAGAAATGAAACCATGAGGAAAACCTCCGAGTGGCTCATTTTGGCTAGAGGATCCCCAGCCCTCGCTGCCCCACCCCGACGTCACCTTCCTGTCAGAGCCATAGTCCTTTTCTAAGGAGAAACAACAAATCAAAACCCTGCTTTTACAAAAAGAAAACAAACAGTCAAGGCGAGGGGGAACGTGTAGTCTGTAGAGGGGCTCCAAGCTCCTCCGGCAATAAACGTGGAGGAATGTACGTGTGCTACAGCGGACTTAGAGAACTTCCTGCACTGCGAATTTAGCCCCTAAGAATGTGCAAGAAAAACAAATGTGCAGCTCTAAGCAGGGACGTGTTTGCTGAGCGTTTCTCTACACGCACAGTGAAATGGAGAGTACATTCTCCACGGCTGACCGAGAGCGGGCCATGAAGCACAGAGACCACAGCACCCAGCTCACGCTGCTGCAATCCAATGTGAATCACGGCTGGCTCTGAGGGCAGCCTGGGGCTCCCAATCCTCACACTCGCCCCCGCCCACAGAAGTGGCTGCCACTTTGAGACACGGATGTCTGCACCCCCATAGCGTACAGTCAGAACGGGAAGGAGAAATGTATGCAGCCACGGAGCGAGAGAAGAGGTGTTTGAGAGGGCCTTTGTGGGGGGTGGGGGGGGGGTGGAGGAGAAAGAAGAGGAAGAGTCTGGGATCAGAGAGAGTACCAGCGGCTGAGGCATTTGCCTTGCCTGCGGCCAACCCAGGTTTGATCCCAGGCATCCCATATGGTACTCCAGCTTCACCAGGAACGATCCCGGAGCGCAGAGGCAGGAACAAGTCCTAAGCACAGCCCAGTGTGGCCCCCAAACAAAAGGCGCCTGCCTTGCATGCAGCAAACACCCTGCCAAGCGTCACTCCAGTACAGAAATAGCCTGAGCACTACTGGGTGTGGCTGCCAAAAAGAAAGCCCCAAAATAAGAGGCCTGAACCAGCCAGCTCATAGGCCTGAGGGCAGGCTTTGTATAAGGGCAGTCTGACCTCTAGGAGCAGCCATGGAAACAGGGCCAGATGTGGTTCAAATCATTACAAGTAAGAAAGTAAGGCGAGACCTAGAATAAAGGAAAAACCCCTCGGGCCAGAGCTATAGCACAGCCGGTAAGGTCTGCGGGCAAGTGAGCCTCGAGTGCGGCTGACACACGTCCTTCCCCAAGCACCCCTTCAAATGATGCCCCATGCACCGCCTGGAGTAACTCCTGGGTGCAGAGCTAGGTAGGAGTCAGCCCTGAGCTTTGCAGAACCTGGCAGTCTGGGTCTGGGTCCCCGGCCAGCCCGCACCTGCCTGCTTGAGGCCTAGGATTCTATCTCTGGCAGTGCAGGAGAAAACCGCCAGGGCCTCCGACATGTGCAAAGGGGTCAGACTGGAGGACTCAGAGCACTATGGAGGGCACAGGAATGCTGTCCGCAGAGGGCAGCTGGACTCCGGGAAAGCAGCGCCCCCCCCCCCAACAGTGAGGGGCAGCGCCGCACCCCCCCCCCAAACCTCAGGACCAGGAGAGGTTCTTTCCAACCACTCTCCAGTGCTCAAGGTCAGGGGCCATCAGGTCAGCGCAGGTTGGTTGGTTGTCTTTGTGGGGGTAGAGGGTTCAGGGGCCACTCCTGCCCATGCTCGGGAGACCATTAACAGTGCTAGGATTTGAGCGAGTGTCATGGAAGCCTCAAGTGAGATAAGTGCCTTCACCTCTGCACTCTCACCCTGGCCCTAGCGGGGGCGGGTCCACGTAGACCAACATGGGAGCCTCTAGGGCCCCACACAAGTCAGAAGGCCCCAGCCCCAATACGCCCAAGCCCCGTGCTTGGTGTCTCCTGGCCCCTGCGCACCTGGCGGCTTCCGCGACTGCCCAGGCCTGGTGGACCCCCAGCCCTTCCCTCCGCACCTCGTCACACCTGCCAGGGTCTTGGGCTCCACCTGGCTCCTCCCTCCCTGCTGCTCTGCTGGGCTGCCTTCAGGGTTTATGTTTCTGGAAACCTGGGACCTGCCCCCATTTTTTTCTCTTGGCCACTCCCATTTGTACTCAGACCTGCCCCCTGGAATCCGATGCTTTACTTGGCCTGCAAAGTGCTGTGAGTCTCTTTGTTTTGTTACTGGTTCTGTGCTCAGGGCTCACTCCTGGCAGGACCCAGGGGACCATCTGGGATCTGAGGACCTGGAAGCCCATGGTGGAGGAGCCGGCTCATACCCTGGGGCTCCAGATTTACCCAGCATCCATTTGTTGAGCTGGAAGCAAAAGCCAACATCTGCAGGAGGGGGATACATGTCCGGGCTCAGGGGCACGAACTCCCCAGAGAGAATGAAGGGTGAACCTGCTGTGGCTAACGTCTCTCTCCCCAGTGTAGGCTACTGAAAGCACCAACGAAGCAGAAGCCGGCCCTGGATTTCTCAGGGGAAGAGCAGGGAAGGTGGTTGGACTTAACCTCATTCAGAACAGGACTATGAAAAACAACTTTCCAACAATGCTGGGACTCTGGGGTCACAGGGAACGGGGAGAGGGTAGCCCGGAGAGAAGAGTTTCCAGAGTATGGGGCTGGAGCAACAGTACAGCAGGCAAAGTGCTTGCCTTGCACACGATCAACCCAGTTTAATCCCTGACATCCCACATAGCCCCTGAGCACCGCCAGGAGATAATTCTTGAATGCAGAGCCCAGAGTAACTCCCGAGCACCACCAGGTATAGTCCCCAAGACCAAAATTAAATAAAAATAAGACTTTCTCAGCACATCGGACTCAACATTACCAATGTGGCTCCAAATACTCAACCCTCTCTGATTAAGACAGTCTACACTCCACAAGATCTACACGCCATGTACAAGAATCACACAGGTATCTGCCCTCTCAGCCCTACGCTGCGAGGCTGTGTTTCTAACAGGCAAGAAAACACAGACCTCGGAGGAAGGTGAGTCCTGTCTTTCACATGTGTCCTCTTTACACGCTCTGGAAATCTTCTTTTCGGAACAAGTCTTTGCGTCCCCCTTTTTCAAAGCTTCACAATTATCGACTTCGGTCTTGACAGGCACTTGCTGGTTATTTCCTGGGATAAACAACAACATGATTCAATTTTTCGCTATTTATTTTCATTCATGTTCCCCAAAGTTAAATTAAATCTCTTTCCCATACCGAATCATCTCATTTGAGTTAATGAGATTTAGGCTTAAGGATTATTTTTACATCTCTGATGCTCCAGAAAGTTTGTTTACCGGTGAAAATGCACAAGAGTTTTGTAGTCCTTAAAAAGCCAAAGGAAAAAAAGCAGGGAGGAGCAGGCCATTAATGACAAGGCACTGTGTAGAACGAAGTTAAAAAAGCAGAAACAGCACAAATGTCCATGGAAGAATGAACAAAGTATAGCAGATGTATAACAGAGCTTGGAAACAAATGCTTCTTTGTACCATATTTCCTGACTCTCGAGGTGCTGCAGGTGTGGCTGTAGTGCCCGGCAGCATCAACAGGTGGCAGAGAGGAGACAGGCTTGTCTATACCCAGGGCTCTGCCCCATGGGCCCTGCATGGTTGATAGTCTGACACAGAAAAAGACTGGACCCCCTTGGATGAACCCAGAGCCATGGCAGAGCCTGGCAAGCTACTCGTGGTGTATTCAATATGCCAAAATCAGTAACAATAATGGACCTCATTCCCAACGAATGGAGACATTACTGGTGCTCGCTCAAGCAAATTGATGCACAACAGGAAGACAAGTGACCATATTTTTAAAGGACTGAAGCATTCTTAAAACACAGGAAGATGGAAGAAACACAAAGGAATAGAATAAAGAAATCTGCCCCAATGCTGGAGGACTCTTGAAGACATAAATAATGTCTTCAAATGGAATAATGCAGTCACAAAGATGACAAGAAATATCACAGAATTCAACTTAAGGGGTAGAACCACAAATTCACAGAGCTAACTGGGGGGGGGGGGGGCGGAGCGATAGTACAGTGGGCAGGGCATCTATCTGCCTTGTAAGCTGCTGACCCTGCTTCGATCCCTGGCATCCCATAAGGTCCACAGAACCCACCAGGCATGATCCCTATGTGCAGAAGTAAGCCCTGAGCATTGCTGGGTATGGCACCCACAACCCTCTGTAAGCTTATAGAGATAAACAGCAGAATGGTGGTCAGCAGGGACAGGGGGTATAACTGCAATTCCATGGGTAGTAAATGCCTATAGGGGCTGATGGAAACATTCTGGAAAAGGAAGACAGTGTTTGCCGTCTGGCTGTGTAGACATGCTTAATGCTGCTGAACTTTGTAACTAGGGACGGAATTCTTATGGGCCGGAGAGATAGTACAGCATTTTTTTTTTTGCTTTTTTTTTTGGGTCCCACTTGGCGACACTCAGGGGTTGCTCCTGGCTCTGCACTCAGGAATTACTCCTGGCGGTGCTCGGGAACCATATGGGATGCCAGGGATCGAACCCGGGCCGGCACAGGTCGGCCACATGCAAGGCAAAAGCCCTACCCGCTGGGCTATCGCTCCGGCCCCAATGATAGTACAGCATTTACGACACTTGTTGTGCACGGCATCAAAGCTGGTTCAATCCTTGGCACCCCACATGGTTACCTGTGCCGCACCGGGAGTGAAGCCCTGAGCACAGCCAGGCGTGGCCCAAAACACAAACACAGAAATACCCCAAGTTTTTCTGAAAGCTGGGGAGCCAGGAAGACAACTGCCCAACCCTGGTTTGTTCCCTGGCTCCAAATGCCCCCAAGTATCCCTGAGGGGAAGCCTCCAACTCCCTCTGGCTAGCCCTGGCTGTCCCTAGCACTGCAGCGTTCCCAGTAACACTGCATCATCTGGCGCACGCTGAGCTGCCTGCACAGCTGGCTGAGAACTGCAGGCGGGGCCCACACCACTGAGCAGCCTGAGTGAATGAATGAATGAATGAATGAATGAATGAATGAATGAATGAAACAATATGGGCTGGGGCCGGAGCGATAGTCCAATGGGTTGGGTGTTTTCCTTGCATGCGGCCTGATCCAAGTTTGAACCCAGGCATCCCACATGGTCCCCTGAGCACCTCCAGGAGTAACCTCTGAGCACTGCCGGGTGTAACCCAAAAGCAAAAAAAAAAAAGGAAAGAAACAAAACGGGCCAAGGGGTGAAGACGCGGCTTCTGATGGGAACTCAATCACAGATTTCTGATCTTGTGATCAACGTCTCAAAAAGGTGCCCATGCCTCGGTCTCCTTATGTACACAGAAAGACCCCTGCCTTTCCATCCTCCACTGGGTGACCCTGTGTGGCCGCTGCAAGGATGAAAGCAGGAGAGTTTGAGTGTGAAGGGCCCCCGCACAGCAGACAGGAAGGTTCTGAGTGTGAAGGGTTCCTCCACCCCCGGAGGCACACGGACTTGCAGGCAGGGCCTGCTTTAGACATACAGCAGAGTTCACTAAGCAGTGCCTGTGTGCTGACCACTATGTGGTCACGTGCAGAGACGCGCAAGCACACACACCTATACATACACAGCATATACACACACACACTCACGTGCACACACACACACACACACACACACTCTCAAGGAGCAGAGGTCATAAAGGCCATGGTGTCCTGGTTTCAAACGAGGTCACAGGAAGTGAGATTACATCAGCATCAAAACTCTACTTTTGGGGTAAAGGAAGTGGGTAAGTGGGTAAAGCACCTGCCCGGCATGTGGCCCCCAGGGTTCGGTCCTTAACACCATACAGGTCCCCAGGCCTGCCAGGAGCGAGCTGCATGCGGCCCCCAACCCCAAACCCAAAGCTAGCTTTTAGTCAGGAAGAAAGAACAGCTGAATGGTTTCACCCACGTGTAAAATAAGGGTATGAAATGAACACACAGGGTGGAAGGTCATGCAGGAAGGCACCGAGACTGACCCCGGCCCAGGCCCTGCCACTGCGTCTAGTCTACGGGCACACCAGGTATGCTCCCCACCCCTCAACCAGTCAGCAGACACATGAACACCGATAACGGATCTGCTTTCCTGGCTGAAGACGGTGAGGAGTGGGAGACAGTGGAGGGGTGAGGCCATGGAAGCAAAATGGCAATTTATCGTTTTTTTAAAAAATTCTAATCCTACCACAACAGGCATAAAATGAGCTTTTTCAAATGATCAAAATGAAAACAACAGTAAATAACGGCAGACTTTTATGCCAGAGGCAAGCCTTATATTAGAGGTTCCCAAACTTCTCTGTCCAACAGCTCCCTTTTTCGAGGGGTGAGGGAAGGGGGAGGAAAGATTTCAGGCCCCCCGCCGGAAATCTGTGCTCTCTAAGCACTCCCCAACTGCACCAGACCCGACCCACCCCGCATCCCAGGGTGCAGTCAGGAGAGAACCATCCGCCTTCCTCAGCCAAAGGACACACAGAGAACCCCAGTCAGGGAGGTGACATCAGTCCAAGAGAAAGTTGGAAATACTTTGTTCCGTTGGAAACATCTGCAGGGCTCATTAATTTCTGCTGAGAGGCAAAAAGGCACAATGAAAAAGTGACTACAGGGCTGGAGTAATAGCATAGCAGGGAGGGAGTTTGCCTTGCATGTGGCCAACACAGGTTGATCCCCAGGATTCCATAAGGTCCCCTTGCACCACCAGGAGTGACCCCTGAACATTGCCGGGTGTGACCCAAAAATGACAAAAGAAATAGGTGTGCGAGCCCTCCAGTCAGGCCTCATTCTCCAACAACCTAACAGGGCACGCCAATCCCTCAAATCGGCTTTTTGCTGGCGACCTTCGAAATGCTCGGGGTCTCATCCTAATCCGCTTTACAGCCAGGTTTCTACAGCATTTCCTAGGCTTTGGCATTAGGTGGGAACTGGAGGTTCCCAGATCACAGCAGAGTCCCGGGTGAGAGGAACCCCACTGAAAACAGACCCGCAGGAGAACACGGGGCAGAGATGACCGCTGAGGGCACAGAGGCCAGGTTGGCCTTGCACAACTGGCCTGGGTTTCGTCCAGGCACCCACACAGTTCCTTCCCAAGCACCACCAGGAGTGATCCCTGAGCACAGAGCCAGGAGTAGGCCCTAAGCACTGTTAGATGTGGCCCCCAAAATATAAAGCAAAAGATTACCAGTGTCTTTCCTGGAAATTTCAGGCAAGTCGGGCTGGGACGGAGGTAAGTGTCTCTGCAAATGGTTTTCAGGTAGCTTCTTTGAGGTCTTCAGAGGAGTGAGTTCGGCCCTTTCCTTGGGCTCTGCGAGGCTTTCTGAAATGTGGATTTCCGTTTCCTTAGGAAACATACATGTCTGTGTTCCCTCCTTCCGGAGGAATTCTGAAGAAGGAGAACTCACACCGGCCGTGGCTTTCAGTGTGTTTTCTTCCTTATTCAGTAAGTTTTTGGGAGGGTTAGGTTTTTTTGCAGGCTGACATCGAGGCCGCTTGCATATTTGAGGTTCACCCACTTCTCCCCAAGCATCTCGGAGCACCCGTCCACTCTCGGAGCGGAGAGGGGGCCGCCTAGCACCAGGCTCTGCTTCTCCTCGGCGTTGGCACCGCTGGGGGCAGAGGGGCTGGGTTTGTGTTTGCTGTAATGTGCTGAGCACTTGTGCTTCTTCTGAGAATGGCCGTAGGTGCCTGGGCTCCGCCTGGCAGCATGCTGGACACGGCTCTGTGGTGGGGGCTGACCGGAAGGCAGTTTTTCCCTCTGCCTTTATCACAGGGGCTGTAGGTGTCGAGAAAGTTCTTGCAGTTGCTTCTAAAGTTAAGAAGAAAAACACTGGTGATGAGTAATAGTTGGAAATGGTAACGCTAGACGAGAACTGAGTATTGAAAGTAGGTAAAGGGATACACATGATATATCAGTGCAAACCAGAAGGTGCGAAAGAAGACGGAGACGGGCACAGCGGGTAGGTGTTAGCCTTGGATGCAGCCGACCTGGGTTCAATCCCCGTCATCCCATATGGACCCCCAATCACCGCCAGGAGTAATTCCTGACCAAAGAGCCAGGAGTAACCCCTTAGCGTCACCAGGTGTGATCCAAAAAGCAAAAAAGAAAAAGAAAAAGGGAGGGAGAGGGAGAAGGAGAGGGACAGAGGGAAGGACAGAGGGAGGGAGAGAGGGAGAGAGAGAGAGAAATGTGCACTGGTGGAGGGATGGGTGCTGGAACACTGTATGACGGAAACCTCGGTCATTAACAGTTTTGTAATGGTCTATCGCACAGTGATACAATAAAATTAGACAACAAAAACATTAAAATACTGATGATGAAAGCGAAAGTGAGCAAAGTTCCGTTTCTAAGTCCTTGGAGGCAGCGACAGGCACGGGGTATCTCAGAGAGCAACACCGTCCTCCCCTAAGAGTAACACCGTCCTCCCCTACGGTCATCAGGGCACAGGGTGTCTCAGAGAGCAACACCTTCCTTCCCCTAAGGTCAGCAGGTCTTGGGGCAGAGGCAAGGCAGTACGGCTGTCAACAGGAGGGGTGGAAAAGCGGGTGCTCTCTCTCTCTCTCTCTCTCTCTCTCTCTCTCTCTCTCTCTCTCTCTCAATCTAGTGAATGGAAGCTAATGAGATACACTGGAATGAAGAACATCCCTATTACACCAAGTCTATTGACAGACAGACAGACACACAGAAAGACAGACAGGCATGCAACACACATACACACACACACACACACACACACACACACACACACACACACACACAGCTCTTACCTGTGCGTATGGGAGCTGAGCCCATCCGTCTGGCTGCTGTCAGGCTGTGACGAGGAGCTGGCGTTTTGCCTCTGTCTTGTTTTCACGAATTCCATGAGAATGTACTGGGCTTGTTGGAAGGCGATTAAAATCACACCCATGAGGGACAGACTGAGGAAGAGAGCAACAGGGTTCAGCACAGCACAGCTCAGCCTGGTGCAGGAAAGGCTGGCTGCATTCGGAACAGAGAAACGGGGAGGGCGGGGGGGGGCCCCGAGACCCAGCAGCGACTCCGGGTGCTGTACGGCGGCCTCGAGTCTGCTAGGGCTTCAAGATTTTATTTACTTTTGGCTTTTTGGGGTCATACTCAGTCATGATTAGGGATTACTCCTGGTTCTGCACTCAGGAATTACCTGGTGGTGCTTGGGGACTATATGGAATGCCGGGATTGAACCCGGGTCTGCCATGTGCAAAGAGAGCACTTCCACTGTTTTGTGGCTCTAGACCCTAAAGAATTTTTAAAAAAATTCTTTAAAAAAGAATTTTCTTTTCAAAAATGAACGTCTAACACAAGGATCTCTCATGCAGCATAAAAATAAAAAGATCTTCGTAAGGGAATAACAGAGTCCAAAAGGGAATAGAAATAAAGAGCAGAACTGCTCAACTTTGTAACACTGGAATTCAGTGATTAATAATTTTCAAATAATTTCCCCCAAAAAAAACTTCCATCTTTACAGAAATAATGAAACAGTTGTGGGGCCGGAGCGATAACCCAGCGGTAGGGCGTTTGCCCAGCAGCTCATGCCAGCCCGGGTTCGATCCCGGCATCCCATATGGTCCCCGAGCACCGCCAGGAGTAATTCCTGAGTGCAGAGCCAGGAGTAACCCTGAGTATTGCTGGGTGTGACCCAAAAAAGCAAAAAAAAAAAAAAAAAGAAAGAAAGAAACAGTTGTGTATTGCCTGGTGTGACATTCCAACTGTTTGTAAAGATGCTTTAAGAATAGTCACTCTACCTGGGGCCAGAGAGATAGTTCAGCAGGTAAGGTGCTGGTCTGTCCATGGCTGATGCAGGTTCAATCCCTGGCACTCTATATAGTCCCTCAAGCACCGCCAGGAGTGATCCCCGAGCACAGAGCAAGGAGTAAGCCCTGAGCATAGCTGGGTGTGGCCCCCGAACCTAACAGTCACTTCACCAAGGGTCCTTGGTGTCAGCCCCTCTCTTACGAGACATGAGACAAAATGGCCAGTTCTCGGCATCGTGAAGCTCAGCAGTTAGCACTGCGCCTCCCTCTCTATTTCAGGGTTTCCCAAATCAGGTGCCTCGGAAGTGGCCCTCCTACTCGGTCTCTTCCGCTCAGGATCTCCTGCACTCAGGAGAAGAGGGCAGCAGACGGGTGGTCGCTACCTGACGAAGAAGACCGTGAGCCTCCAGAAGGCGCCCTCCCAGCTGGGGCCCGGGACCACGCCGGCACACAGAGGCAGCAGATGGTGAGGCAGCGCCACGTTGAGTGTGAAGTGGAACTCGAGATTGGCCGCCGTGGACGGGCGTCAGCTGGCGGATGACCCAGGAGGAGGTGAAATCCGGGGTGAACCTGGGGACCCCAGATACCCTGTGATGAGCCCAGAGCCTGGCCTCCAGCTCACACCCCAGACACGGCAGCACAAAGTGGACAGACTTTGTACCCAACAGACTGGTGAAAACAACTTCTGGGGCTGGAGCTATAGTATAGCTGTACTCTACTATAGTACAGCTATACTGTAACACACACACACACACACACACACACACACACACTCACTCACTCACTCACTCACACACACTCTGTACTATATATATAGGAGGGTGCTGGCCTTCATGCCACCTACCCAGGTTGGATCCTTGGCACCCAATATGGTCCCCAGAACACCGCCAGGAGTGATTCCTGAGTGTATAGCCCGGAGTAACCCCCTGAGCATCACCAGGTGTGGCCTCAAAACAAAGCAAAAACTCTGGGCCTCGCCCACAGAAAAAAAAAAAGATCTTGGCTCCCTCCCACAATGCACCACAAAATGCCCATGAGGAAGAAGGCGGATGCTTACACGATGCTGATATCCCGGGAAGAATTCGGGTCCAGGGAAAAAGGATGACAATCGAGCACTTGGAACCCAAACCTTGGCAGTTGTACCCGTTAATTCTCAAGGATGTCACAGTGACCCGGAGTGGCCCGATATTCTCGACTTTAAAGTTCTTGGTAATAGATAAAATTTGCTTACTGTCTTTGAGCTCTAGAGAGGACACAAAGTGATCTTTAGTTTCCATGAGCTGCAAGATCTGGCCATGAGAGATAGGACAAATACATATTTGAATTACTAAGCCAAGATCTACACTATTAAAACAGGGGGAGAGGTGGCTGGCATAAGCACACGGTATGATTTCGATTTAATTCTAGAGAACCGATAGGAGCCTATGATACTACCGAGTAAAATTTAGAATACTTAAATCATTGTTCTTCATTAGTTAAATTACATCCAAATATAATTTGGTGCCCCATATCATCACAAAATCTTTTCTTGGTATTTTCTTTGTTCTTTTACTTCTCAAAGTTAAAGTTGTAGGTTTTGTGCTCAGAGACCAAATACAGATGACCTTCATCCAGCTCATGACTGGGATAACTGACTGGGTGGCGGAGTGGGGAGTGTGATTTCACAGCTCAAACACCCACGAACATTAACAGGAAGTCAGTAAGTAAATCCTTGCGAGCCTCTGAAAGTCTGTTTTTCCTGAAGAATTTACAGTGCAGCATGGGTGGGGTGTTTGCCTTGCATGTGGCCAAACTTGCTTCAATCCCCAGCATCCCACATGGTCCCCGGAGCCCCAACAGGAGTGATCCCTGAGCACAGGGCCAGGAGGAAGCCCCAAGCACTGCAGTGTATGGCCCAAACGCCAAAAACAGGAAAACAAGGCAGATATATTTTACATTTACCATCAGGAGCAACATCTAAACACAGAGCTAGGAGCAGGCCCTGACCACTGCCAGGTGTGGCCCCAAAACCAAAAATAAAAGTTCACCTATTGGGGGCCGGAGCGATAGCCCAGCGGGTAGGGCGTTTGCCTTGCACGCGGCCGGCCTGTGCCGCCCGGGTTCGATCCCCGGCATCCCATATGGTCCCCCGAGCACTGCCAGGAGTAATTCCTGAGTGCAAAGCCAGGAGTAACCCCTGAGCGCCGGGTGTGACCCAAAAAGCAAAAAAAAAAAAAAAAAAGTTCACCTATTATTCTAGTTTTACAAAAGTTGCTGAAAAATTAATTAGCATTAAAAAGCATTTCATTTAAATGCCTGGCTCGAAATTTCTAGTGGGACATTGAGATTTTACTCATTAGCCTCCTGTGGCCAGCAGTGACTTCCCTGGATGACACAGGCAGAGCACATCCCTGTGACTGGAAAAAAGTTCTGTTGTTTTACGTCATTCACCCATTATTTCCCTTTAACATCTGACACTATCCTGGCAATTTAGAAGTCACACTTGCCCCTTGAAAACAATTACTTAAGGCTGGATTCAATAGGTTCTAAGGGATAGTGCCGGAACACGGAGAAACAGACATCTGCTTTTCTTCCTGATCTGCAGCAACACTGTGAATTCTGAAGACGCGGCTTTGCTGTCCGTTAGCTCTTGGACATGGGCCCCAGCCTCCCCATCCACGCCCCAGCTGGGGACTCACGTCGGTGGCAATCCATGAGCGTGGACTCCGGCACCTTAAAGCGCAGCGAGCCGCCCGCGCCCGGAAGTCTTCCGCCCACTCTCAGCAACTCTCTGGCCCCAAATCCTTCCACGACAATCAGGTCGAAAATAGTCAAGTTATTTCTGGAGGAAAAGAGATAGGTGAAAAAGCTTGCACTACAGAGCCCTTGCAGAGGGCATCACATTTAAATGTTCCTGGTCGTCATCTTTCTATTTGTTTGGGGGACACACCCAGTTGCGCTCCGGACTCACTCCGACTCCTGGTTCTGTGCTCACAGATCACTCCCGTGGCCCAGGGGATCATACGGGTGCTGGGGATTGAACGTGGGTCAGCAACAAAAAAGGCAAGTGCCCTATCAGGGGTTACTCCAGGCTCTGTGCTCAGAGCACCACTTCTGGTGGTGCTGGGGGCTGAACCAGGCTATGCAGCATGCAAGGATCTTTTCTGTTTGTTTTGGGGCTACATCTGGCTGTGCTCCAGGAATGACCCCTGAGCATAGGCAGGAGTAAAGGAGTAAGCTTACTTACTCCTGCCTGTGCCCAGGGGTCATTCGTGGCAGGGCTTGGGGACCCTATGGGATGCCGCGAATAGAACCTGCGTTGGCCATGTGCAAGGCAAGCGCCCGTCTAGCCCCAAAGCGGGCACAGGGGTTCCCTGAGCTCTCTCTGGCCCTGGCATTTTTAAACATCGATTTCAGCAGCAAGGGATGTGCCGTCAGAGCAAGGCCAGTGATCTCGGGCAGGAACGAAGGGTCTCCCACAAACCAGGAAACAGCAAGCCCAGAGGAGCAGAGCCAGGGACAAGACCAGCCCCAGAATGCACGTCTTTCTCTCTCCAATAACTGGGCTCCAGGACGAGAGAGAGAAAAGGACACTCCCGAGAGAAAAAAATAAAACAAGGAAGGAAAGGAGGCCATAGAGAAATATGATCAGAATCAGAAAACTGGTAAGGGGCAGGAGGTAGGTACAGCGGACAGATGTTGGCCTTGCACATGGCTGACCTGGGTTCTATCCCCCATACCGCATACGGGCCCCAAGCCCGGGCAGGACGAATCCCTGAGCACCATCAAGTATGGCCCCAAACAAAAACAAGTAAAAAAAAAAAAAAACAAAGGTGAAGAAGTTTAAGTCTAGAAACATGGCGCTGGCTCAGTATCAGTTAAGAGGAACCGTCAGTTAAGAGGAACCGGCAGTTAAGAGGAACCATCAGTTAAGAGGAAGGAGAATTAAAAAAAAAAAAAAAAAAAAAAAAAGGTCGAGGGGTTCAATTCTGCCTCGGTTCCACTGTCCTTGGAGGCTACAGAGAAGCCCAGAAGTGAGAAAGACAGTTAAGAAAGGTCACACTTTGAGGACCAGTCACGCAGACCGCAGCATTTCTGTCACCCGAAGGAGAGGCAAGAGAGCAGGTGTGTATGTGGACACACAAAGGGGGTATGTATGCGGGTGTGTGCATGTACACATGGGGGTGTGCTGTCTGCCTCCCTTGTGTGCATGCAGATGTCTGCGATCTGAATCGCGGTGTGTATGTGTGTGCTGTCCTCTGTGTGTGGCACCAGTGTTTGTGTGCATATACATGTGGTGTGTCTTTCGTGTGTACACGTGTGTTCATGTGTAGATACACGTGTGTGTATCTGCCTTCCATGTGTGAGTGATGTCTGCCTTGGTGACACAGCGGAATAGCTAAGGGGAAGGCACCATCTCGGAAGGACGGGTACACACTCCCTCCCTGAACGTGAGAAGAAACTGAGGCACAGGGATCAAACATGCAGCCTCAGGAGCCTACCCCGACCCCCCAGCCCCGCCTCCGGCCCCTCGGCCCAGCTGGAATAGTGAAGGTCAGCTCTGGGCCGGGAGGTTAGGCCTCGGTGAGAGCTTCAGAGGAGCAAGGGCGGGGATGAAAAACGCCAGGCTGGGGCGCACGTACCGGATAAGCAGCAGCGAGGTGACCTTCCCATGGTCAGCGGGTGTGAAGACCACGCCCACCCTCCTTGTCTCCAGGGGCTGCAGCTGCAGGAGGAGGCTGGCCAGGCGGGGCTCTTCGGGCGCAATCCCTGCGGATGCAGACAGAGTGTGGCTCAACGCCAGCACGGGCATCCCCGCGCACAGACACACCCCTCTTCCTGCCACCATCTGGCCTGCTGACCAGCGGCTCCCAAGCCAGGGCCTTGGAGGACAGGCAAGGCTGTGGGGCACCCTGCCGTGGACGCCGAAGAGGGGATGGGCTTACTGCTTGCACAGGGAAGGGGCTGGAGACCTTCGAGGCAAAGACACCCTGAATGTAAACCGTCCCACGGAAAACTGCCCCGATTCCCTTCTGTGTGGCCGCTCCCAGCCGGGACTCGAGTGCCTGTCTCTGGTGGGACCTCGCATTGTCCCTAATGTGGAGCCTAAGTGTCTGCAAAGTCCCCGTAGTGACATTCAATGTCTCCTGTTGGGAGGAAGATCTCTCCTCCTTGGCTGCCTCTACAAATTCTTTCGATGAATGAACCTTGTGTTCTAAATTTAATCACTTGATCACTTGAATCCCGTTATTCATTGATTTGCTCGAGGCGGGGCGCCAGTAACATTTCCATTTGACCCTATCACATGCCAATGTAGCCCAATGGTATCTGGTTGATTTAGGAATATGAATAAATTTAATAGTTAAGATTTAGTTCTTTGTCTCTATTTTGTTATTTGAGGGTGGGCGCGGGGGCTTGGACCACACCCAGTAGAGCTCAAGGCTGTGCTTGGAGACTACATGTGGTGGCAGGAATAAGTGGCACCAGCACAGGGCAAAGAGAGATGGCACAGCAGGGGGAGGGCACATCCCTTGTCCCTTGTGCCTGGGTTCGATCCCTGGCATTCCATATGGTGTCTCTCGAGCCTGGTCGGGAGTGATCCTTGAGTGCAGAGCCAGGAATAGCCCTGAGCACCGCCGGGCATGGCCCCAAAACCAAAGAGCTAAACAAAACAAAGAACTAGGGTCGTGAAACATGCAGTGCAAGTGCCTTACGCCCTGCACGACCTCTCTGAGCCAAGGTTAGTGATTTCCCAATTCCCTCGTTTCCAATATTTTTGCTTGCTCCTTTTCACTAGGAAGACAATTTATTTCTTAGCAATTTTCACCATCAGGATACTGG
Organism: Cryptotis parvus; assembly: GCA_021461705.1. Classification (NCBI taxonomy): domain Eukaryota; kingdom Metazoa; phylum Chordata; class Mammalia; order Eulipotyphla; family Soricidae; genus Cryptotis; species Cryptotis parvus. Next base: position 104,446 of record JAJIBD010006930.1, on the reverse strand, counting down.
TTTTTCCTATGCTTGAAATTTTTCAATTTGACTTTTGAAGACGGTTGCTAGCATTTCCCATGTTAACTGGAAGAGAGTGACGGTATTGGATGCATTTCACTGGAAACCATAAACTTCTCAAAGAATCACTGCTCTATAAACATATCATGGATTCTGAATTAAAAGCTGCTTAGGATTGATTTTGAAACTATAACAGTACCATCTGGAATATAATTAAAGCACATAAAATGCTGAGCCATTACAAAACCTCATTGATTCTTCAAACCTCCTAAGGAGAAAAAATGAGACTTAGGTTCCATTTGCCCAGGGGTCACAGAGCTCAAGATGGCAGAGCTGGGATGCACATCAAGTCCGTAAATGGTCACGATCCCTAAGTGTATTATGGTTCGTAAATGTTCCATCCCATATGCCCTCAAACAAAGGACACGCAGTGCTAAAAGCAAACCAACAAAATGACATAGTTTTTCTTTTCATGATTAATAGTACTGCACAGGGAGAATTCCTAAGTTGGGGTCAGGAGCTAGTACAGTGGTTAGGGCCCGTGATGAGCATGTACCCAAGCCGGGTGCAATGCCCAGTACCACATGGTCCCCCAGGGCAGTGCTGGGTGCAGCCCAGGTGGTCCCCAGAACCAGAGGACTAAGGGTTCAAGCAGTATCGCCAAGGCCTGAGCTTCCGCTGTGAATTTCTTTAACGTCTGCTTCTCTCCGGCACTTATACATCAAGAATCTAAACAGGGGCTGGAGTGATAGTACAGTGGGTGGGGAGTTCGTCTGCAGCCAACCTGGGTTCAATTCCCAGCATCCCACGTGGTCCCCTGAGTACTGTCAGGAGTAATTCCTGAGTGTAGAGCCAGGTGTATAGGCCTGAGTATAGCCAGGTGTGACCCAAAAAGCCAAAAAAGAAAGAAAAGAATTTGTAAAGGAAACACTCAGCTATGGGGCCAGAGCAATAGTACAGCGAATAGGGCTTTTTGCCTTGCACACGGCCAGCTTGAGTTCAATCCCCAGAATCCCATATGGTCCCTGGAGCACCACCAGGAGTAATTCCTGAGTGATCACCAGGTGTGGCCCCAAACAAAATAAATAAAATAATAATATAATTTGAAATGGTTTGGAGTGTTGAAGGAGGCATTGGGGAGAGAGGGAAGTTATGCTTCTCTCCGTGACAGGCTGACAGGTGTGGTACTGGAATTGTGTGTATGGGAAGCCACCAAGAACAGTATTGCAAATCAAAAACCACACAGCAGGGGCCAGAGCGATAGCACAGCGGATAGGGCGTTTGCCTTGCAAGCGGCCAACCAGGGTTTGATCCCCAGCATCCCATATGGTCTCCCGAGCACCGCCAGGACTAATTCCTGAGCGAAGAGCCAGGAGTAATCCCTGAGCATTGCCGGGTGTGACCCAAAAAAGCAAAAAAATATAAAAAAACACACAGCTGCAATCAAGAAAAAGCAATCAATCAAAACAATAACAACAAAACAAAAACACCAAACACCACAACATCTTACCTGGTAAGGGCAAGCTTTGGTGAGCTGGAATTCACCAGTTGTGAAATTTATCATCTGCATATCAACACCAAACCTAAAAAAGCCAAAAAGGTTTAAAGGTGCTTAGCTGGCCAGTAATCAATGGCGCATGTGGACATACACGATCCACAAGCCGTGTCTCTCCGAACACCCGGCACTTGCTCACACGGATCCACCCCACCGTCTCGGGTGTCCCAGTCTCACACGGTACCCAGCTTCCTGGAGGTAGCTCTACTAAGCAGCATCTTTTCATTTTTTGCTTTTTTGGGTCACCCCCGGTGACACACAGTTCTTACTCCCAGCTCTGCACCAGGAATTACTCCTGGTGGTGCTCGGAGGTTGGCCCTGTATAACGTAAATGTCTATCCGCTCTATTATACCTCCAGCCACCCATCAGGCGTCATTCACCTAACAAATATGGCGGCACAGAAGGAAAAGGAGCATCCGGTGACAAAAGTTCTACAGATAAAGTTTTTCTCTCTTATTTCCTCCAGATAGAGCTGAGTCAACAGGAGACGGTTGACTTTGTGTCCCAGGGAATACCTGGAGCTCTCTGGGTGGCCGCAGCGGGGGGGAGGTCCCAGGGCACTTGGCAGCTAACAGTCAGAGCTCGGAGCAGAAAGTCTGTTTCTGCTCTTCCCCCAAGCAGAAGCTCCCTTGTCCAAAAGACCCACGGGATGTAGCCGAGAAGCCCTGGGTCAGGATCTGACGAGATCAAAGGAAAAGAGGACGCCCCCCTCAGAGAAACCATGAGGGGTCGACAACGTGAGGACAGACACAAACTGACGGCTCTAACATCCTCTCCTCAGCGAGTCCCAGAAGCCGAGACCCTGCACACGCAGCTTGTGGTGCCCCGAGATCACCATGACTCAACAGCCTAAATTGTAGGTGTCAGTGAAAGAAACTCTTATTGCAAAGGGATGGTAGTAGAAGGTCCTGGGCACTCTGGTGGAGGTGGAGTAATTCTGTGCATCAAAACCATCATAGCCTCAGCTGTAATTAAAAAAAATTAATGAGGGCTGGAGTAAGTTGGCCACAGACAGAATGCATACATGAGCTTCATTTTAAAGTCTGCGGCTCATGGCTGGGAAGAAAGGGCTGTGGTCTCCAGGGCCCAAGGCTCCTGGGTGTGACCCCTTAGTGTCTCGCCACACACAGGCCCAGGATAGGGGGCTGCCTTGCACGCTGCAGACCAGGGTTCAATCACGAGTGCCCAATAGGGTCCTCAAGCTCCTCCAGGATTAATTCTTGAGTGCAGAGCCAAGAGTGAGCCCTGGGCACCATGGGGTGTGGCCCCCAAACAAAACCAAACAAACAAAAAGGCTCTTGCCTGGCACAAAGCCAAACAGGGTCTGATCCCCAGCACCACACAGGGTCTCCCCAAGCACACCAGGGATCACCTGAGTACCACCAGGGCCCAAATCCACCCATGCCAAATTTTTAAAATAAAAATTATTAAAAAAAAAAATAGGGGCGGAGCGATGGTCCAGTGGGTAGGGCGCTTGCCTTGCACGCGGCCAGCCCATGCCGGCCAGGGTTTGATCCCGGCATCCCATATGGTCCCCCGAGCACCGCCAGAGTAATTCCTGAGTGCAGAGTCAGGAGAAACCCCTGAGCATTGCCGGGTGTGACCCAAAAAAAAAAAAAAAAAAAAGCAAAAAATAAAATCTGAATGTCACGGTTCCCTGACCAAAGCAAAAAAAAGAAAAGGAAAAAAGACTAACCGCTGGGAAATGCCTTCACAGCTACAGACCAAGCACCAGGACGAGAACTAGTTGTTGCCTACGGGGCTGTGGTCTCCAGGGACCTGTGTCCAAGGCTCCTGGGCGTGACCCTTAGTGTCTCGCCACACACAGGCCCAGGGAAGAAAAAAGACAGGCATGAAGAACTCTGATTTTTAGTGGCACTTCCCAGTGGCCATCCAAAACCTCTGTGTCCCTCCCTGTCCTACCCTACCCCATCCCGCCCCTGCCCCTCCCCTGCTGGGACTCACCATTTGTGGAGCAGGCGTCCTGCGGCTTCGGGGCTGGATAAGAGGACAGTGGCAAGAGCTGCAGGGACAGCGGCCACGAGGAGGGGTTCCTCAGCACAAAATGCTTCACCTGGGAGGCCACACGGGATCAGAAGCCAGGCAGGCACAGCCCACTCCCACGAAAGACACGGCCTGAATGAACCAGGGGCAAGCTTCCCATATACGTCTGCATGTATTTGTTGGTGTGTGTTTTGAGGTCATACCCAACTGTTCAGGGCTACTCCTGGCCCTGTGCTCAGGAATCACTCCTGGCGGTGCTTGGGGGGAACCATAAGAAATGCCAGAAAAAATGATCATCATCACTAAACATCAGGGAGATGCAAATCAAAACAAAAAATAAGATATCATCTCACACCACAGAAACTAGCACATATCCAAAAGAGCAAGAACAACAAGTTCTGGCGTGGATGCAGGAGAAAGGTGGGAATGTGAACTGGTGCGCCCTTTTTGGAAAACAATATGGGCATTCCTCCAAAAACTAGAAATTGAGCTCCCATTTGACCCAGTCATACCACTCCTAGGAGGCCAAAAACACACAGCAGAAACACGGTCTGCACTTTTATGTTCATAGCAGCACTATACACAATAGCCAGAATCTGGAAACATCCAGAGTGGCCAAGAATAGACGACTGAATAAAGAAACTGTGGTACATGTACACAATGGAATACTACGCAGCTGTTAAGAAAAAGCGAAGTTATGAAATTGAATGGGCATGGAGAGGATCATGCTGAGTCAAATTAGCCAGAAGGAAAAGAACAGATACAGAATGAATGCATTTATTTGTGGGATATAAAAAAAAATAGCATGATACCAATATCTAAAGTCAGGCGAAACATGGATCAGGAGGTCTTGTCAGTGGGTAGAATCAACTGCAAGTGTGCAGGAGTCAGAGGTTAGGTAAGACAGAAGAGAATAATGTGCTAACAATTGTTGGAAATGATAATACCAGCCTAGAACTGAGCATTGAATGTAGGCAAAGGGATAAACATGATAAGCTTTAAATGTATATATTGCAAGCCACAATATGTAAGAGGGAGAGAGGGGAGGGAAAGTGCCTGCCACAGAGGCAGGCTGGGGGGGAGGAGGAGGGAATCAGGGGACATTGGTGGTGCGAAATGGGCACTGGTGGAGGGATGGGTGCTGGAACACTGTATGACTGAAACCCAAACATGAGCATCTTTGTAACTGTTTTTCTCACGGTGGTATAATAAAAACATTAAAAAATAACTTCCCATCTTACTTTTATAGGGAAACAAAATGTCAGGGACTGAACCTAGGTCAGCTGCATGCAAGGCAAAAGCCCTCCCCGCTGTGCTATCACTCCAGCCCTGAACTCAGGTTTGATCCCTGGCATCCCATACGGTTCTCCAAGCCTACCACTAAGGAGTGATCGCTTAGTACGGAGCCATAAGTAAGCCCTAAGCATTACCAGGTATGGCCCCCAAACCAAGAACATAAAGCACATAATTTTAAATTCGGCTACCTCAATAAAAATAAGTAAGTACAGAAATAAGTGAACTGGATGGCATGTGGGTGTCCCCTCAAATGTAACTAATACAGCATCTACGCGTAGACAGACTCTGGAGACTCAGAGCCCCAGAGTTGGGGGTCGCTGACAAAGAGGCGAGAGGTACTGAGTAGAAGGCCACTGAAGAAGGCCACTGAGTTCAGGAAGTTCAACAGGTAGGGGCCGGAGCGATAGCCCAGCGGGTAGGGCGTTTGCCTTGCACGCGGCCGGCCCATGCCGGCCTGGGTTCGATCCCCGGCATCCCATATGGTCCCCGAGCGCCACCAGGGGTGATTCCTGAGTGCAGAGCCAGGAGAAACCCCTGAGCATCGCCGGTGTGACCCAAAAAGAAAAAAAAAAAAACAGCAGGAAGTTCAACAGGTGAAAGCGATAACAAAAGATGGTCCATGGGGGCTGGAGCGGTAGCACAGCGGGTAGGGCGTTTGCCTTGCACACAGCCAACAGGGGTAGGTCCCCAGAGCACTGCCTGAAGTAATTCCTGAGTGCAGAGCCAAAAGTAACCCCTGAACATTGCTGGGTGTGACCCAAAAAGCCAGAAAAAACAAAACACAGAGATGGTCCAATTTGCCGTAACAGCTCTGCAAAAAGGTCATGACTTCAGCAACACCATTACGAGATAAATGTTGTAATAATCAAAATAAATTAATTAGACCCTGCTAAGGCAGCAGGTGTGGGGGGGGTAGGAGGGATACGAGGGTCTTTAGTGGTGGTAAGGGCACACTGGTGGTGGGACTGGTGTTGGAATATCGAATACCTGGAACAGCTGCACTATGAACAGCTTTGTAAATCAGTGTTTAAATAAAGTTTAAAATTCAAAAAGAGAAAGAGAGAGAGAGACACAGAGACACAGAGACACAGAGACACAGAGAGAGAGAGAGGTGACGGGAGGGAGCCTCACCGCGCTGTTCCTCAGGGCAGTGGCGCTGAAGTTCAAAAAACCAGGCCGGGCCTGGCGGCAAACGAGGCAGGAAGACGACAAAGGGCTCTGACTCCTTGGATTTCTTCCAGTGCAAAGCGAGTCATTCCTGACACACTCCTCCTGTGTGATAAAGAAACAAACCGTTACCAAAATAATTTGGAGACCAGAAAGAAAACGGGTCACTTCCTCAACAACAGAACTTGGATTCCTGAAGCAAATGGTGATTTCCAGGTCCAGGGAAGAGGAAGTACAAGCCGGCCCCTGGGATGGGGGTATTGCCCGAAAGCAGGGGAAAATCCAACCGGTGAAGGGAAGGTGCCCTAGTCTCCACAGGGCACTGCAGGCCCCACCTTAGCCAAGCCTGGCACCATGCAGGCTCAAACAATCTTAATGATGGCCACAGATTGTAGCACGCTCTCTACAGAGTCCAAACGGGTGCGCTAAAGGAACGTGGAGTGAATCATTAGAAAGAATAGAATTTTGTTAGTAAACAAGGTTTGGGGCCAAGAGAGAGCACAGAAGAGAGGGTGTTTGCTTTGTATGAGGCCAATATGGGTTCAATGTCCGGCATCCCATGGGCTCCCCGAGCACTACCAGAAGTAATTCCTGAGTGCAGAGCCAGAAGCAACCCCTGAGCACTGCTGGATGTGACCCAAAAAAGACATAGGTAGAGATAGACAGATAGAGAGTGAGAGAGGGGGAATGGAGGAAGGGATGGAGGAGGGAGAGGGAAGGAGGGAAGGAGGATGGATGGATGGGATGGATGGATGGGATGGATGGGATGGATGGGATGGATGGGATGGATGGGATGGATGGGATGGATGGGATGGATGGGATGGATGGGATGGATGGGATGGATGGGATGGATGGGATGGATGGGATGGATGGGATGGATGGGATGGATGGGATGGATGGGATGGATGGGATGGATGGGATGGATGGGATGGATGGGATGGATGGGATGGATGGGATGGATGGGATGGATGGATGGATGGATGGATGGATGGATGGATGGATGGATGGATGGATGGATGGATGGATGGATGGATGGATGGATGGATGGATGGATGGATGGATGGATGGATGGATGGATGGATGGATGGATGGATGGATGGATGGATGGATGGATGGATGGATGGATGGATGGATGGATGGATGGATGGATGGATGGATGGATGGATGGATGGATGGATGGATGGATGGATGGATGAGCAAACAAGGTTTATTTACTTGCAGCTACTGGCACTGCCTGTAATTCACTGACTAGAGGCCCAAGCAATAGCACAGAGGGTAGGGCATTTGCCTTGCACACAGCCAACACGGATTCGATCCCCAGCATCCCATATGGTCCCCCAAGCACTGCCAGGAGTAATTCCTGAGTGTAGAGCCAGGAGAAACTCCTGGCCAAGTGTGACCCAAAAAGAAAAAAAAAAAAAGATTATCACTAGCTGCTAAGACCACAGCATGATACATACTTAGGAATAGGGGCATGGTTGTGGGCTCCAATGGTGGTACCGCTAATCATGTATCACCTGCAAAAGCTGAAAGGTGTCTTTCACCTATCACCTAACGTGGGCCACTGAAATACCATGGAGAGGTGCCTGCCTCGCATGTGGCTGGCCTGGGCTCAATCCGTGGCACCCCATATGGTTCCCAAGTACTGCCAGGATCCTGAGCCAGGAGGTAACCCCTGAGTATGCAGAGTATCACACACACACACACACACACACACACACACACACACAAAAATAATCCAACCTGGCAAAGACAACCGGGGGTCAAATATCCCTCCTGATATCACTTGATCACTTGAATCCCGTTATTCATCGATTTGCTCGAGCGGGCGCCAGTAACATTTCCATTGGACCCTATCACGTGCCAATGTAGCCCAATGGCATCTGGTTGATTCAGGAATATGAAGAGCCTCAAACCATTCCTTCAGGGTTTTGACAAGGAAGTCTGACCATCTTGTAGGTGGGCGGCCACGTGATCTTTAACATCCCATGGGATCCAGTCGGTAATGGCACTAGTCCAGCGGTCATCTCCAAATCGCATTACATGTCCAGCCCATCTGATTTTCGATGCCTTGGCAAACGAGACAGCATCCCTGATTCTGGAATAGCGACGGAGGTCAGAACTCCGGATTCCTTCTCTCACTTGAGTGAGGCGTGATATCCCAAGCATAGCTCTTTCGATTCCTCTCTGGGAGGCGCGAATAGCATTCTCATCCTGCTTTCGTAGGGCCCAGGTCTCTGAGGCGTATGTTAATGCAGGGAGAACGGTGGAGTCAAAGAGATGTCCCCGGAGCCAGAGGTTCTTTGTACTTTTTAGCTATTTCTTCGATGCCTTTGACGGCATTCCATGCCGCTCTCTTCCTCCTGCGCAGCTCAGATTTTAGGTCGTTCATCATGTTGATTTCTCGACCTAGGTACACATAACTGCTGCATTCAGAGATGTTTGTTCCACTGAGAGTGAATGGGGCGTCTGGAACTAGTTCACTCTTCATAAACATGGTTTTCTTTAGATTCAGCTGTAGACCTATCTTTCCCCATTCTCGGTCGAAGTCAGCCAGCATTTGTGCCGCTTGGCTAATGTTTGGTGTTATTAGAACAATGTCATCAGCGAAGCGGAGGTGGTGTAGTTGCCGACCATCTATCTTCACTCCCATTCCTTCCCATTCTAATTGTTGCATGATGTTCTCGAGGGTGGCGCTGAAGAGTTTTGGTGAAATGGTATCACCCTGTCGAACCCCTCTTTTCACATTAATGATCACTTCTTTATAGAATGGTGAGATCCTGGTGGTGAATCCGTAATACAGCTCACGAAGGATCTTGATGTATTGGGTTTGAACACCCTGTTTGGCTAGGGCTTCGATGACTGCTTCAGTCTCCACAGAATCAAAGGCTTTCTGTAAATCAATGAACGTGAGACAGAGCGGCATCTTGTACTCCCTACAAACCTCAATGAGCTTGGTTACTGTGTGGATATGGTCGATTGTGCTGAATCCTTTCCAGAAGCCTGCTTGCTCTCATGGTTGTCCTTCATCTAGTGTTCTGCTAATCCTGTTCAGGATGATTCGTGTAAACAGCTTGTAGATGACGGACAACAGGCAGATGGGGCGATAGTTGCCGATGTCATGAATGTCTCCCTTCTTGAACAGTAGAACTGTCCTGCTGGTTTTCCATTGGGAGGGCACCTTGCATTCGGACAGGTAGCGTGTGAAGAGCTGAGCTAGTGTATTGATGAGTACCGACGGCAGATTCTTCAGGTGTTCGGGTCTGACTTTGTCTGGGCCTGGTGCTGTTCCCTTCTTTACCGAAGAGATGGCATGTCGGATTTCAGAAGGGAGAACGTTGGGAATGACATATCCATCCTGTGGAATTTGGTATGTGGGCAGGTGGATGTGGCTATCAAAGAGATTTGAGTAGAAGTCCTGGATAATCTTCTCCATTGCCTTTCTGGAAGATGTGATAGATCCATCAGGGCGTCGGAGGGCAGATATCTTGGTCTTATAGTTGGCGAAGACAGGCGGGCAGTGCGAATGCTTTTCCCGGCTTCTGCTGCATCTTCCAGTATTTCTGCTCTTTTGTCTTTGAGGTCTTCTTTTATCGCTTCTCTGCACCGTTTAGCAAGCTTGGACGTTAGTCTTTGGTCACCTGAGGTTAGCGCCTTGCCACGTTGGCGAATGAGCTCAAGAGTTTCTGAAGACAAGCGTTCTTTTTGTGTCTTTCTCTCTCTCAGCATTCTTCGCACAATCATGGAGGTGCTGAACCAGTCGGTTGTATTCTTCATCGATGTCGTCAATGATGGTATCTTCCCATGTTGCTGCAATGGTGCCAAAGAGTTCCCAGTTGGTGGTCGTTCTGAGAGTTCTCTTAAACTTTGCAGCCTTTTCTCCCCGTTACGGGAAGTAAAATTTTGCACGAAGGAGACTGTGGTCCGATCCTGTTTGGATCCTGATATGACACTTAGATTTACAGACCATGGACCTCAACTAGGTAATCAGCACAGAAGTATGTAACATGATATAAAATTAAGGAGGCAATCAAAGAGAAAAAAAAAGCCAAATGTCCTATAAGGTCATTATAAAATGTCAACATCGTGAATGATGAATGATTAATGACACTGGTCTAAATGACACATTGGCACACAACTGCCCCCTGTGTTAAATGCGGCTGTATCCAAGCCTGACAAAGGAAAAGGAAAAGGCTCTCAGAGTTATTTTGGGGTCAGCTATGGAACTCTGAAGACAGACTGTATCAGAGGACAGTGTATCTCAAGTTTATCACTATTGGGGCTGGAACTATAGTACAGCTGGTAACACATTTGCTTTTCACGTGCTAACCTGGATTCTCTCACCAATATGCCGTATGATCCCGACCCCACATTCCACCCCAATACCGTCAGGAATGATCCCTGAGCACAGAGATAGGAGTAAGCCCAGAGCATTGCTGGAAGTGCGCTCCCCTTCCTACATCCCCAAATAAGTTTGCTATGGTGGTGAAGTTCTATGTACAGGAATGTGCTCCTTCCAAGACCCAAGTTGGTCCTCCGAGCACTGCCAGGAGTAGTTCCTTAGCAAAGAGCCAGGAGTAACCCCTGAGTGCCGCTGCGTGTGACCCCCCCAAAGAAAAAAAAAAGCTAAGACCCAAGTAACAGAAGGTGAAGTATCAGGATTTCGACAGCCTCTTTTCAAGTGCACTGCAAAAACAATGACACATGTTTGTCTGTACACAGACTCGAAGAGAAATAGGACAAAAGGGGTAAAACGTTAAGCAGCCGGTGAGTCTAGATAAATAGTATATGAGTATTCACTGAGCCCTACCGCCAACTTTCCTGGGGTCTGAAACGTGCTAATTATTAAAACTCCAGTCCTGCCATCTCAAGCGAAGTCCCCTGCACCTGTGTCCCAGCGGACGCTAGACACTCAAGAGAGGCAAAGACTTACTTGCACACGCCACCACTTTTCAATCTCTTCCATCTTTCATACAACTGGTTTGCAAGTTCAGAATCTACATCCCAGGTCGACCGATCCAGAGAAAGGCTCCCTTTCCAGCGAGGATTTTCTAAAAAGCCAGATGAGAGGAAATACTTAGATTTACACACCACGGACCGCAATGAGCCAGCGATGCCCTGGACTGCCTGTTAACCTTCTCAAACGGAGAGGACCGGGAGGGTTTGGGGTGGGGGTGGATGAACGCCCATCCTCTCATCTGACAGCATCACAATCCCCCTCGGTGGCAATGAGATACCAAATCAAACAAACACGTAGAAAACAAAAGGCAACCGAATCATGTAAAGGGAGCAATGGAAAAGACATGGTTCATGAATGCGGCCTACGAAAGCTGCAGCTTCCCCAGGAGGCTTGCGGGAACAGCAACACACTCTGCGTGAAGCTGCCTTACGTGGAAAGCGCGCACCGCCGCTGCTGCTCTGGGTTCTGCACCAGCAGCAAACTCATTCCACAAGGAGGCGGAACCGGAACTCGGCCTTGCAAAAGGGCGTGTTTAGCAGCTGTGCCTCCAATTCTCCCTTCCATCCGGTCTGAGCTGAGGGCACGTCAGGACCCAAACCCGGGACTTTCCCCAAAGACATCTCTGTCCAGGGATCTTCCCCTTCCACTACGTATCTCGCTAAATCAAAAGGCAGGGTGAAAACCAGGAACAGCTTCTCTACTAAGCCTAGGGATCTCAGCAGGCTCAAACATCAATATAGCAACACAACAATAAAGTCTCCACACACAAATTCAAATGTTTTTCACTAACTTCTGCTCAGCCCCTTTATAAAAGATTGAGAAGCTTCTCATGTCTCCTGGTGTCAGGATGCTGTGATCAAATAATGTGTTGGAAAGAAATTTCGTACAAATGGACGGGCTTCTGACCGGAATATTATTCAGCCAAGCACCTCAGAAGCTGGGAGCAGAGGATGTATTTTTAATAATTCCACGTCACCCTGCGCTCATGCTACTGAGGAACAGAATTTGACAAGGGTATGTTCGCTCCTTCCCACCCAACCCACACTAGAATTCTACAGAAAGCCTAAGGGCAAACTACTTACCTGCTTTGGATTTTCCCATGAAATAATGCATGCCACAATGTGCTATCACTTCAAAACCCAGACTCCCTTCCTAGATTGAAAAGTAATATATGAATATAACTGAACACACAACACTCAACATAAAAATCTAGTGCTCTCAAACACAAAACAGACACTGGCCGCTTGGAGCTCACTTAAATGACCCTTTAAAGCCGAAGGTATTTATTAGCTGCCCTTGACTGTGAAAGAATGCTCTGAAGGGTCTTCCCTCGCAAGATGCGCTCAGAGGATTCTCTCTGATCATCAGCATCCATCAGGACAAGATCATGCACAAGACGCACCAAAGCTGCCTTCTGGAGACCATAGTCTCAGGATACTCTGAGGAGGTTGTTTAAAATAAAACACCGAGGGGCCGGAGCGATAGCCCAGAGGGTAGGGCGTTTGCCTTGCACATGGCCGGCCTGTGCTGGCCCGGTTCGAATCCGGCATCCCATATGGTCCCCGAGCACCGCCAGGAGTAATTCCTGAGTGCAGAGCCAGGAGTAACCCCTGAGCATTGCCGGGTGTGACCCAAAAAGCAAAATAAATAAATAAATAAATAAATAAATAAATAAATAAAATAAAATAAAATAAAACACCGAGGCCAGGGGCCTGAGCAATAGGACAGCAGGTAGGGCCTTGCACACAGTTGACCTGGGCTCAATCCCAGGCATCCCAAATGGTCCTCTGAGAACCACCAGGAGTAATTCCTGAGCAAGGAGTAGCCCCTGAGCATCGCTGGGTATGACCCAAAAACAAAACAAAAAAACACAAGGGCAAGTATGTGTCTTAGGTGACAACCACAGGTGCATGTGTGAAGCCCCAGGTACGGCCCCAGTACTGTAGGATCCCCCCAAACATTTACCCAATAAAGAGAGTGCGTCTGTATTGTGTGTCTCTTGCGGTCCCATCACTGACTAAGAAGGGTTTTCACAACAATGAAATATTTAAAAAACAAAACAACTTCAGTCCTCCGGGAAACAATATGCCAAGTTGTATCACACCTATGCTACTCGGGACACTGAAATGAATGTCCCATTCCTACAAGTTTGAAAAACAGACTCACTGATTCACACACCTCAACTCCGCCAGAGACACTCTTCTATTTATCTTGATTGGAAGAAGTAATTTCTAAATAATCTCCCCAACTCCAATTATGGATGAATGGAATTAACTTATATTTGGTTAGGTTTCATTTTAGAAATTCTATCTGTACGCTGACAGGTAAACAGACAGCATTTCTGTGAAAAACCAACACTAATAAGTGAGGAAAAAAATCATAAAGATGATTGCATGAATGTCTCATTGTGAAAAAAAATTGGAATCCAGCATTATACACAATAGCTTGGATCAAAAAGAAGCAAGAACATAATTAAATGAAGAAGAAATCAACTGTAAGAGCAAATGAGACATGTCTAAGATCTAAATTAAATACAATGCACCCGATTTTAGGTAACATTTTCTGAACTGTGGATATTCTTTGGTTTTAGGCTGCGCCCACTAAGGAAATTTAAGGATTATGAGTAACTAAGGGTCACTTACCACACATCTACGTAAAGCATTTAATGATCTAATTCACCTGAAGTCATTGAGCGTACACACAAAAAGCTCAACTGAATTTTCTATAGCAAGCACCTATCCTTTGCTCTATAAATTTTGGAAATAAATTCAATTTATGCGTAACACCTTAATCTATTCAAGAAAACTTTAGATTATGAAAGAGAAAAAGACTTTCCAAGATTTTTTTATCTAAGATTTATTATCTAAGACTAGGCTAGTTATAGCCTCCCATGGCCTTAAAGAACATGAGCTAGCTTAGTCCCAAATTAAAAATAAAGCACAAAGTAATTTCATGAAAACAAAACACTAATAATTATACAAATCCTAACACATTCATAGTATTGCAAAAAAAATACCTTGGTCGGTGCAGAGTAAATCTGTAGAGGTATTGCAAAAATGGCACCTATGTTTGTCGTCAAAAAATACATTGGTGAAGAGATTTACAGCAATGTCTTTAACAACAAGTTTCAAAGAAAATATATTCCAACAGCCTGGAGGTAGAAATAAAGGGCCAGTGAAATTCAGAATCTATAGAAGAAAAAGAAACAGAACAAATTACATTTCCTAAAACTAATTACGACGAAGTCATTATAAAGTCTGATACCGAAGTTTTCCCACACTTTGATAAATGTACTTTCATGAGGCGAAGTGAAAATACAGAGGTTAAGGCGTGTGGTCTGGGTCGACGTGCCTTGGTCCTCCAGCCCCAGCCACTAACGGTACCCGAGCACCATCAGGGCTCAACAGGAGCACAGTTGGGGACAGCCCCAAAGCACTGTGGGGTGAGCCCAAGCCCGCCCCTCCCCTCAAAATATATGCTTCACACACACATACGCAGTTTTAAAATTTAGCATTATACCTAGTCAATGAGTGAAATAGCTTTATATTTAGAATATTTTGTATTTAAATAATATCTAATATGACAATTTTTAATTTTTCTTTCCTTTTTTTTTTTAGCCTCTGAGACACACCCTACTATGCTCAGGGCTTACCCTGGCAAGGCTCAGGGCACCTGGGATACTGGAAATGGCAAGACAGACACCTAATCCGCTGTCCTATCACTCTGGTCCCTTCATATGACATTTGAAAATCTCACGTACAGGAACAGAGTGCTAGTTGAGCGGGGAGAGCATTTGCCTTGCATATGGCCAACCTGGGTTCAATCCCGGCATCCCATATGGTCCCTGGAGCACCACCAGGAGTCATTCCTGAGTGCAGAGCCAGGAGTAACCCCTGAGCATTGCCGGGTGTGACCCAAAAGGCAAAATATAAATATAATTTCACAGAAGAATCTTTGTTTTTTTTACCAAAGAATCTTGAAACTTTCAAAAGTAACATTCTTCCCAATACCTATATTTTTATCATGAACCAGATTTTATTTTATTATTATTATTATTATCTTTTTGCTTTTTTGGGTCACACCCAGTGATGCTCAGAGGTTACTCCTGACTCTACTCAGGAATTACTCCGGTGGTGCACAAGGGACCAGGCGGCTGAGGATCTAACTGGGTGGTACCTGCAAGGCAAATGCCCTCCCTACTACTATCACTCTGGTCTGTGATGCAAGATTT
Organism: Cryptotis parvus; assembly: GCA_021461705.1. Classification (NCBI taxonomy): domain Eukaryota; kingdom Metazoa; phylum Chordata; class Mammalia; order Eulipotyphla; family Soricidae; genus Cryptotis; species Cryptotis parvus. The sequence continues at coordinate 89,232 of JAJIBD010006930.1, read as the reverse complement.
CATTTTAATAACAACAGTCTTTCAGTATCAACTTTACATTACAATATTTTTAAATAATATTAAGAACAAATATCCTTAAAATGTGCATCTTGGTCCTTCCATTGGGGCAACGTGTATACGAGTTAAGAAGGAATTCTAGGTGAGGGGGACGGGTTTGAGGAAGGCCTGTCCCAATTTGGGCTCAGAAGCAGACTAACATCCACACTGCACAATCTCCGCCATGATCAAGGCAGGACTCTACTGCTCAGGCGGGCCCCATGCACAGGCGAATCTGTTGAAAATTTTAGCTATGAGGGTTTCTGCGACTTAATTCTCTAGGCTTTCATGGAGCAGGGATGAGTCTCCCTCCCCCCATCTCCCTGTTCTTTAGAAAGCCTGGTGAGGTCGCACCCATGATCTGGGTCCAGGCACCAAAGAAATCTCATCATTGGCTACGGTTGAAAAACTCAGTCTCTGGAATTCCTGGGCTGCGTGGCTCTAGTATACAGATAAACCAGTATCGCATCACATTTTATAGATGTAAGAATAAGGCACCCAATAACAAAATATGTAGTCACAGCGCCTATCCTGTCACAACACATCAGTTTCTTAAACAAAAGGGCTCAAGGGCCTAATTGCTCTATCATGAGATTGAACAATCCTCATTAACTTCCTTCTAAGAAAGTATTTCCCTACCATGTATCAGCAGATTAGCTATAGAAAGCAATACAAAATAAATCACTGAGTAGACGTCTGCTTAGGACAGGCTCAAGCAGGAGTTGGGAAAATTTGAAATAATTGTCCGTAGTTGCAATGATGGTGGGCTTTGGATTGAATATTAAACATTTGGAAGAAATTAACATGAACAACTTTATTAAAAAATTGAGAGGCCCACTATGTTAAATAAGTCCAGTAAGTGAAAGCAATAACACAGATGGTCCAACTCGCATGTAACAACCCTTTAGTAAAAAAGTCATGACTTTAGCAATACCATTCTGAGATATATTTGCAAGAGCGATATAATTAGTGCCTGCTAAGGGAGCAGGCATGGGGGGGGGAGGTAGTGAGTGAGAAAGCGAGGGTTTTTGGTGGTGGTAAGGGCACATTGGTGGTGGAACTGGTGTTGGAATATTGAATACTTGAGACAATTGAACTATGAACAATTTTGTAAATCACGGTGTTTAAATAAAGTTTTTTAAAAAGAAGGAATTCTAAAAGCAACTCTGAAAAAGTAAAAGAAAAAAAAACTTTAAAAACAAAAGCAGGGGTCAGAGCAATAGCACAGCGGGTAGGGCATTTGTCGTGCACACGGCCAACCCGGTTTGATCCCCGGCATCTCATATGGTCCCCAAGCACCGCCAGGAGTAATTCCTGAGTGAAGAGCCAGGAGTAATCCCTGAACATTGCTGGGTGTGACCCAAAAAAGGGAAAAAAAAAATTTTTTTTAATTAAAAAAAAAAAGCAAAAGCAATCGTAAGGGCCCCGAGCGGTAGTACAGCGGGTAGGGCACTTGCCTTCCATGTGCCCGGGTTCAATCCCCAGCATCCAATATGGTCCCCTGAGCCCGCCAGGAGTGATCCTTGAGCTCAGAGCCAGGAGTCAGACCTGAATATCACTGGGCTTGGTCCCCAGACAAAAACAAAAAAAAACCCTGCAAGAAAAAAGTCATCAAAAGGGCTGGAGAGATGTGCTTGCCTAGGTTTGATCTCTGGCACCCCGCACGGTCTCCCAAACCCCACCAGGAGGAATTCCTGAGTGCAGAGCCAGGAGTAACTCCTGAGCATGGCCCCCACGCAAATAAATAAAAAACATCCTAAGTAAAACTAAATTTCATGAGCATTAATTTCACTGCAGCTGTCTTTAAACAACCCTTAAAACAGGCTAAAACCTGGATACAATTACCAAATGTACCTTTAAAATGTGCTTGGTCTCTTTGGAAATAGAAACATCGTTTAATACAACAGGACGGTCCAGATGGTTGAGGCACCAGAGTGACCAAAAGTCCAGATGTGTTTTCATGAGTCTCTAAGTGAAACTGGACGGCAGAAGGGTCCATCCTGAAGTACCTGTGGACACAGGACACTGTCAGCGCCCAGTAGGGGACAGGGAACAGAGTTGACCCACAGACACAGGGCCCCCACAGCCCCTACTGTGCCCGTCTTACTGGAACGTGGAGCAGCTGAGAACCCAAGGGGCAGCAACCAGGCCAGGCTGGCTCCGAGAGACCCCCCTGAACACACCAGGACCACGAGTAATACCAGTGGGAGGCCGGGACGGGAAGGGAGTTTGCCTTGCATGCGGCTGACCCAGGTTCAATTCCCGGCATCCCATATATCCCAAGTACTGCCAGGAGAGTCAGAAGTAACCCCTGAGCATCACCAGGGGTGACCCAAAAAAGCAATCAATCAATCAATAATAAATAACAGCAGGGTGTACCGGCCTATCTCCCACCCTGGGCTGTCAGCTCCAGAACACGTTTCCCCACTGGAAACACCTCGCTTCTCTCGTCTCCTCTCCTCGGATGTCAGCACCGTGCTGAAACAGAGGGTGCTGGTGAAACACGGTGGGGCGGAGCCAGAGCCCAGCAGGCTGGTGTTTGCCTTGCACAGAGCAGGCCCGGATTCGATCCCCAGCATCCCATATGGTCCCCTGAGTATCACTGGGAGTAATTACTGAGCACAAAGCCAGGAGTAACTCTTGAGCATTGCTGGGTGTAAGAAAGGAAGGAAAAGAAGGGAAGGGAGAAATAGAAGGACCTTGGGAGGGAAAGGGAAACAGGGAAGGCCATTCCAGAGCAAGACACTCCAAGGAATCTCTGCAGCTCTGTTCTGTAATCACTTCCTGGACATTCGGCACCCCATAAACACACGTCCATGAACTATGGAGAGTGAGAGGTTCCAAAAATCTTAGCAGTTCTATTCTGTAATCGCTTCTGGGCTCTCTCTCTCTCTCTCTCGCTCTCTCTCTCTCTCTCTCTCTCTCTCTCTCTCTCTCTCTCTCTCTCTCTCTCTCTCTCTGTGCTAGGATATTATAGAATTCATTCACTCACCCATGAACCATGGGAAAGGACAGGCAAGAATTTAGTGTTGGAGTGTTCTTTGTTTTCTTCACATCTTCTTTCATTCCACACGACGGAGCTGTTTTGTGGAACAATAACAACAAAAATAAGGTAAAACCAAAGCTTCTTTTCTTTGTGTCGGAACAGAATCAAGAGAGGTGCTTTCTTTATAACTTCCTATGACCTCGCTGCCCTGTCTCTCACCCACGGGCGTTGGGCAGAGATGGTCAAACCAAGCCTCCGGCTCGCCTGTCCCACACCCTCTCAGCCGGTTCCACTTTGCAAACATCTCAACCCTTTCCTACTTTTTGGGGGGGCAGGGGGCAGTCGGAGGGTCCTCTACAAAGCTCAGCATTCACTAAATGAGAAGGTGGGTCACAGATCTGCCAAGGTGACTTCCGTGGAAGTGGAATTCAGTGGGGTGGGGTGAGCGGCACATGTGGAGGCTTGAACAAGGCAGACACCCCACACAGACCACCAGGAGCCTCACCCCAAAGCATCTGCTGATTTATCGAAAGAGCTTTCAAGCATCCTCCGGCAGCACAGACTGGTGAGTCACTGGGGATTAATTCTTAACTGACAGTAATGCCTAATTCTACCCTCGTGTGCATAGGGTTCCCCCACAAAACACAAACACTAAAAAAAAATTTATTTTTTGTATTTTTTTAGGGGCTCACACCTGGCAGTACCCAGGGACCACTCCTGGTTTTGCACTCAGGAATTAGTCCTGGCAGACTTGGGAGAGCAGACAGAATGCCAGGGATCGAACCCAGGTCAGTTGTGGGTAAAGCAAATGCCCTACCCATTGTGTTAAGACTCAGGTCCCTAAAATAAAATTATATATCTATGTATATATATATATATATATATACATATATATATATATATGTGTGTGTGTGTGTGTGTGTATATATATATATATATATATACTTTTTTTAACAAAGTGAAAAAATAAAGTCTATCTTTCACCCAGACTTCCCAAGTATCTTAAGAGAAAATCCTGGAAGGTTTGGGCGCCTCTGCCCATGTGTTCTGGGCATGTGCAGGCCCACAGGCGCTCACACACACACACTGGCAGCATTCATGTCCAGCTGTGCTTTGACAGCTGCACGCCCAGACCGTATCTATGCCACCTTCTGACGTGGATTGCCCATACAGGTCTAGCTTTAGGTAAGGCCCTAGAGGCAAGTCCAGTTAAAGAGAAAGAGCGTATTATGTACAACGAACACTTTCAGTTTGTCCATGTTCGTTCCAAAAACCACCTGTATCAGTATGTACTCCTGGGGCGGGGAGACAGTACAGAAGGTAGGGCCCTGGCCTTCCATGAGGCCAACCGAGTTCAATCTCAGTCATCCCATGTGGTCCCCTCAGCCCGCCAAGAGTGGGTCCCTGAGCACAGAGCCAGGAGTGAGTCCTGAGCACCTCCAGGTATGGCCCAACCCCCCCCACCCCAGGAAACAAAAGCAAAAAAGTGGAGGCCATCACTGGCGGTGTTCAGGGCTTACTCCTGGCTAAGCTCAGGAATCGCCCCCTAACAATGCTCAGAGGACCATACAGGGGAGCTAAGGATCAAACCTGGACCAGCTACATGCATGGCAAGCGCCTTCCCCTATACAATCCTTCCAGCCCAATACTAATCTTCCTGTTCCTTCCATCTGCTTTGCTCCACCAGAAATCCTTTGCCCACCCAGTGCTAGTCAATGCCAGTGACTGAAGTCCCCGTGCTGCTCAGCCTGGGGATGAGACTCCCCGGGGCTGTCCTGGCACTGCTGGGGGCCTCCAGGGCGACACGCAGCAATGTTCAGGGGACTGGGTGAACAAACCCTGGTCACGTGCATTCTAGGCACTTGCCCTAACCGCTGTGACGCCACCCGGCCCTTAATCTTGCATTTTCCCCTTCTCCGATGATGCCTGGAGATTGAAGCCGTCAAGTCTGACTCATGTGGTGGCACCGGGTTCTCACGCTTCCCTTCACCATCATTCAGGCTCCTCGAAGCCAGGGACCCCACAGAGCAGAGCCGCCCAGACAGCAGCTCTTGGGTGAAAACCTGTGAGCTGCCGCTGCCGGTGTTTGATGCCACCGACACAGCCTCCGGAGGACCGTCTTCTTTCTCTCCTCATCAGCCCCTCGTTCTATCTCCCTCACCGATCAGTGGACATTTCCGTAACTGGAAGGCAAGCACAGGGCACTTGGCAGTGTTGAGCTCCACCGCACGCCTTCACAGGACTCTTTTGATGTGTGTTGTTGTTCGGCTTGGGATCATACCTGGTAATGCTCAGAGCTCACTCCTGGCTCTGTGCTCAGAGATCACTCACGGTGGGCTCCGGGGACTCTATAGGATGCCAGGGATCAAACCCAGGTCGGCTGCATGAGAAGCAAATGTCTTCCACACTGGACTATGGCTCCAGCCTGCAGAACTCTTTTCTAACAACAGGCAGGCTAGTGCTAGCCCCTTGACTTACGGTCACTAGACACTACATAGCACGCCAGGCACAGAAGCCAAACTGGTAGTACAACCTCTCTGTGTACAGAAGTAGCAGCTCATCAATATATTGACGTCCTCAGGCGGAGGATGTAGTGCAGTGGCGAGGGCACTTGCCTTGCATGCAGATGACTCAGGTTCGATTCCCCCAGTATCCATTACCCCAAGCACCACCAGGAGTAATTCTAAGTGCAGAGCCCTGAACATTTGCCAGGTGTGACCTCAAAACAGAAACCTATTCACATTCTGGGCTTTTAAACCACTGAGCTAAGCTGTACAGTCAAAAATCTCAGGCGAAATAGACAGCTACGATATTGCACACAGGAAGCCCAGTTAAATCCTGGCACCACGTGGTCTCTGAGCACTGCTGGGAATGAACCCCAAGGTCCACTTGACCCCAAAAGCAAAAAAATAAAATAAAATAAAAAAGTCACAATCTTACATCTGTGGCATCAACCATCATTTTCTTCTTTTGGCTTTTTGAGTCACACCTCAGGGGTTACTCAATGCTCAGGGGTTACTCCTGACTCTGCACTCAGGAATTACTCCTGGTGTTGCTTGGGGAACCATTTGGGGTGCCAGGGATTGAACCTGGGTCAGCTGGTGCATGGCAGACATTCTCCCAACTGTCTCTCCAGCCTCGACCATCATCGTTTTCATCAAGCTACCTCAGATCAACAGGTCTTCAACCTGGTGTCTGTAGCTGAGTCAGTTCACAGAAACAACTGTCGCAGTCTTGGTAACAGAGACTAGAGGAGCATCTTTTCTGTACCTTTGCAAGTAAAAGAGGCAATTTTTGTAAAGTTGGTTGTAGAAGTAGGAAGGAGAACTGGCTCAAACTGCAGGGACGGCGACTCCCTCTGTGACAGATGATGTACGTCCTGGACCCAGAAACAAAACAAAAACAAAAGCCACAGCATTATTCTCAGCCAGGAGAATACGTCGCCCATGAGAAGCAGCTCTGTGCGATCACGAAGCCGCTCGAGAGCAGCAGAAGCGTCCCGGAACAGCGCCAAGAGTGCCGACGACTTCCCCCACGCATTGGTTCACCAAGGTCAGGGCAAATCCCTTTATACGAAAGCAAGAGTACAGAGACGCGGGTTCCTCTCTCCACTCCCCAAGAACCCTCAGGTTCCACAATTAAAGGCATCAAACTCGTGCATTTGATTCCGCTGCCAGAGAAGCAACAACTACCTGTATCCACAGAAGGCTGTTTCCTGAGTGCAGCACGTACATGTTCACTGTGGAATCCCCTGCGGGAAAGAAGCAGAGCAATGAGATTCAGAGGAAAATCCCTCTCCTGCCGCAGCTTTCGGCCCCGAGCTGACAACAGCCCTTCTGCTTTCTAGAAGTAAAGCGTCACTGAGCACCAAGACGTGAGTATCGCAGAGTGCCCTCAAAATAAACCCACACTGCAACTGGAACCAGGAGCTCTTTCTGCTGTGAGCAGTGTTCCAGTGTCTATGTGACGCAAGAAAAAAGGACCCTGGGGAGGCATCTGCCTTGTATGCGGCCAACCGGGGTTAGATCCTGGCATCTCATATGGTCCCCCGAGCACTGCAGGGAGTAATTCTTAAGTGCAAAGCCAGGAGTAACCCCTGAGCATCACTGGGTATGACCCAAAAAAGCAAAAAATAAACAGATAGATAGAGATAGATAGAGATAGATAGATAGATAGATAGATAGATAGATAGATAGATAGATAGATAGATAGATAGATGATAGATAGATACATAGATACATAGATACAGAGATACATAGATATAGATACATAGATACATAGATGATATAGATACATAGATGATAGATATAAATGAATGAATGAATGAGCGAATGAGCGAACGAATGAATGAATGGACAGATGAATGGATGAGCGAATGAACGAATGAACGAATGAACAAACAAATGAATGAAAAGAATGAAGAAAGAAAAAAGGACCTGATTGGGATAGCAGAACGCTTGCCTTGCACATGGTCTGCCTGGGTTCAATCTCTGGGTTCAAGGAATAGGAACGGGTACAGGAATACAGAACAGGTACAGGAACAGGTACAAGAACAGATACACGAACAGGTATTGAAACAGGTATTGAACAGAAACAGGTACAGAACAGGAATAGGAAAGGGTACAGGAATAGGTACAGAACAGGTACAGGAACAGGTGTCTCTCACGCACAGGACAGAAAGAAACACAGTAAAGGGAGGAGCAAGTGGTCAAGGGCAGCCGATCCGCTGGGTTCGAGAACTGAGCTTGGATGGGGGCAGGAGCGACAGGTGGAAGGGGGTCACTGGTGAAGGGAAACAGGCATTCGGGTATGGGTGTGATTGAGAACAATCTAGGCATGAAACTACCACTGATTCACAGTGTTGTAATCATGGCGCCACAATAAAGATGGGGACTGGGAAGAATGGACAAAAAAAATTAAAACGCCAAAAAGAAAAAGCTAAAAGCCAAACAAGGGAGCACCTGGACGCCTCACCTGAGACCTCAGACTTCTCTGTAGCGACATAGACAATGGCCAGGTGGTCCAGCAGGTCCTGCGTGTTCTCCTCCAACTCTTTCGAGGCATTTTCCATGGTTACGATTATGCTCATTTGTAGTCGCCAAACATCCTCAGATTCCAGGGGGCAGTTCTGCAACAGAAGAGTGGGGTCAAGGCGGATGGCAACCTGCGGATTCTGAAGTTTTGTTTTTTCATTTCTGAGCCACACCCAGCTGTGCTCAGGGAGTTGGTCACTCCTGGTTCTGCACTCAGGAATCACACCTGGCAGTGCTGAAGGACCATATGAAATACCGGGATGGAACCCAAGTCAGCCACATGCAAGGCAAGCGCCAGACCCATTATATACTATCTCTCCAGCCACAGATTCTGAATTTGAGCAGGAGAAAGGCACAGAAATGGGGAAGGTGGGCTTATATATTGCCGAGAATAAATGTGAGCTTCTGTTTCTGAGTAGAGAGGGAGAAATCAGAACTGTTTCCAACTCACCTTTAACTGCTGACACACGCTGTTACGTAAACTGCATTCTAGCTGTACTTGCAAGAGGCTGGTGTTAGTGGTCTCTGCCTGAGAAAGAAAAAAAGGACAGTGGGGAGGAATGAGTGTCAGAAGAATTTGTGTATGAGAAGAATTTAGAGCCAAAATGAAGAGTGAACAATCACATGGTTTCCTCAGAGAATGTTTGATCACCTGCTGAACTCTGGGGATTGTTTTGGTAAGATGACCGTGAACACAACAGATCCCTCCATTAACACACACACACACACACACACACACACACACACACACACACACACAAGCACTCACACACACACAGAGCAGCTGGGCATACCTAACCATTTTGTTTGAATAGCGAAGTCTACTTTTATTTCAATGTAGCTTCACTTGGGGCCCAGCTATTATACACTGGGTAGGCTTTTTGCCATGTATGCAGCAGACCCAGGCTTGATCCCTGGCATCACGTATGGTCCCTCCACAAGTAATGTAGGAGTGATCCCTGAATGCAGAGCCAGGACTAACTCCTGAGCATCGCCAGGTGTGGCTCAAAAAGCAAAAAAACAAACAAACAAACAAAAAAAACTAGGTTCACCCAGGACTTAGCTGAACACTGTAACAGACCCACGAAGCAGCTCAAAATTGAACTTGTTCTCACTCTGACCACATGGAGGCGCTTCAGATGGGCGAGGCAAAGCATCTGCAAGAACACAGAAGCTTGGCGAGTTTGAAGACCTCAACAGGGGCTGGGCAGATGGTTCAAAGAGCTGGAGCGCATGACCTGCATGCGAGAGCCCTGGATTTAGCCCCAGGATGACAGTTTCCAAAGCACTGCCGATGGGGCCCTGGCCAAAAAGTAAATAAATGAAAGCTTGGCCAGGAGTGAGCCCTGTGTACCGCCGGTGTGGCCCCAAACCAAAACAAAAGGCAAATGCGAGTCACAGGAGTCAGATGTAAGAACCCCCAGAAATATCAGGGTGTGCAGCATGTGACAGGCCTGGCCCGTGGCGGTCTTTTCTTCTGCTCATTTTCTGCTCCTGCACCAAGACTCTAAAAAGCACACCAGATGGGGTAGGCGACTGTGGCAATCGCCATGACAACAGAGCAACATACTCCCCAAAGGCCGTAGTGACAGTACAGCAGGCAGGGCACCTGCCTTGCATGCGGCCAACCAGGATTCAATTTCCAGCACCCCATATGGACCCATGAGCACAGCCAGGAGTAATCCCTGAGCCAGGAGTAATCCCTGAGGGGCCGGAGCGATAGTCCATTGGGTAGGGCGTTTGCCTTGCATGCAGCCGACCGGGGTTCAATCCTCAGCATCCCATATGGTCCTCTGAGCACATCAGAAGTACTTCCTGAATTGCAGAGCCACAAGTAACCCCTGAGCATTGCTGCGTGTGACTCAAAAAAAAATGTTTAAAAAAGCAAAAAATCGGGCCGGAGCGATAGCCCAGCGGGTAGGGCGTTTGCCTTGCATGCAGCCAGCCCATGCTGGCCGGGTTCGATCCCGGCATCCCATATGGTCCCCCGAGCACCGCCAGGAGTGATTCCTGAGTGTAGAGCCAGGAGAAACCCCTGAGCATTGCCGGGTGTGACCTAAAAAAAAGCAAAAAAATAAAAAGGAGTAAGCAGGGTCGGAGGCGATACCACAGCGGGTAGAGTGTTTGCCTTGCAGGCGGCCAACCGGGTTCGATCCCTGGCATCCCATATGGTCCCCCGAGCACCGCCAGGAGTCATTCCTGAGCAAGAGCCAGGTATAACCCCTGAGCATTGCCGGGTGTGTCCCAAAACCAGTCAACAAAAAAAGAAAGGAAGAAAATGATTATCCCCAAATCCTGGGCTCCACTCATCATCTGTAAGCATCTATTCATTCCAAGAAAATTTAGTATTAAACAGAAGCACAATTATGTTTAACTGGTTAGATTTAAACAAATTACCCAGCGATATTATATAAAAACACAACTATAATGACTTCAATTGACACTCAAGCTTTTAAAACTACGGGGAGAGAAGGATAAATTACACTTTGAAATGCAGTGAAGTATTACAGGAGTTTAGTCAAGCCTGTTAATGGGAGAAACATTAACCAAAGGCACTTTGCAGGCATTATCAGTTGTGTCAACTAGACTTATGCGCCCTCAGACAATTTGGAAATGGCACTTAAAATCTTAAGATTTTTTTTTATCCATCCTTCTGTGAACAAGTCCCTTCATCAAAACCAAAACAAAGAGAAGCTCCTTTCCTCCCGGCCATTGTTTCAGCCAAAAGCTAGGATCACCCTGGAATCAGTCCTGGTGGTGCTCAGAGGACCGTATGGGATGCTGGGAATCAGACACGGGTCAGCCAGATGCAAGGCTAGTGCCCTAACCGCTGTGCTCTATCTCTGGCCTCCAAGAGATCCTATTAGTTGGAAGCATAAAACATGAATAACCCATGATGTGAATTCCTAGCTGGAGGACGAATCTCCGATCCCCAGTAGAGGGCGTGCCGACACCTCTAGGCTGTCCAGCTTCTCTGCAGAAGACAAAGTGACTCACAGAGCCAAGCGGTTCCATTGCATCTGGACTTGACAAAGAATCCAAATGTGAATAGCTCAAAGCAACTGCACAGCCTGGGGAGTGCCGGGGCAGATTATGGAAGGAAACCCCAAACCAACTAGCCCGCTGTGAAATTTCCCTCACTGGAGGTGCAGTTCCCTGGTTCCACATACAAAGAGCAAGTTCACACACACACCAAAACTCCTCAGCACTGCCCTGATGCAGTGTAGACTGTTAATTCCCTTTAGAAGTTAGGGGAAGGCGTTTGTCTTGCACGCAGCCGACCCGGTTCGATCCCTGGCATGCCATATGGTCCCCTGAGCACCACCAGGAGTAAAGTGGAGCACTGCTTGGTGTGACCAAATACAAAGTTGTCATAAAGCTAGAGGAAACAGAAGAAAAGAAAAAGTTCCTGATACAGTCCATTTCCACACCCTCCCCCTTAGGGGGGCGGAGGGGGAAGCTGGGAGCTAGTGCTCAGGGATGATTCTGGACTCAGGACTCGGAGTGCTCCCTGGCAGAGTGCTCCCGGCGGAGCAAGGATGGAACCTGATTGGCTGGTGCAAGGCCAGTGTCTGAACTCCTGCAACCCACCTTAACAGCCTCACCAATGTGAATTTTTATTCCAAGAGAATCAGAACAGAACTTGTCTCCTGGGTCTGGAAATTCTCCAACATGGTAACCGGAATTAGAAAACCAGACCCAGGGGCCGGAGCGATAGCCCAGCGGGTAGGGCGTTTGCCTTGCCGCCGCCGGCTTGTGCCGGCCTGGGTTCGATTCCCGGCATCCCATATGGTCCCCGAGCACCGCCAGGAGTGATTCCTGAGTGCAGAGCCAGGAGTAGCCCCTGAGCATTGCCGGGTGTGACCCAAAAAAGCAAAAAAAAAAAAAAAAAAAGAAAACCAGACCCAGGGGCGGAGCAATAGTACAGCGGGTAGGGCATTTGCCTTGCATGCAGCCAACCCAGGTTCGACCCCCGCCTTCCTATACGGCACCGCCAGGAGTAATTCCTGAGTGAGAGCCAGAAGTAACCCCTGAGCATTGCCGGGTGTGATGCAAAAAAAAAAAAAAAAAAAATAGAAAACCAGACCCAGAGATACTACAAGCATGGTTGATGGGTACAGGTGGGTGTGAGTTTAGAGGCATGCACTCAAGAGAGGAAAACACCCGCCTCCTCTTGCAAGGGAGCAGTTTCTGGTGTTAAGGGCCAGGAACCGTGTGATCTGGGGGGATTTTTGAGCAATTCAACTGGAAAGAAAAGGACAGGCTGACAGCCCTAAATCATTTCAGATGACGGCGTTAGCAAGAGCAGTTCCACGGTCTGCACCCATTTGCCAGCGTGAAGAAGTGACAGAAGACAGACCTTCACCCACGTGTCCCTGGAAATCTCTAGTGGGGGAATGTTGTAGGCAGACAGCAGAGTGCCCTTCTGGGAAATAAGAAAAGTTAAGAAGGGGTTCATCAATAAATGCTCATCAATAAATGCTGTATTTCATCAATACAAAAAATTCATCAATAAATGAATATTGATAAAGTTCATCAATAAATGCTGTATTTAGAGGCAACTACAAGAGGTATGCCACCCACATGGCAGAGCCTGGCAAGCTGCCCGTGTCGTATTTGATATGCCAAATACCAGTAACAATTATATTAGGTCATTCCGATGACCTAATATAATGGTTTGAGGCTCTTTATGTTCCTGGAGCAAGCAGGTGCCCTTGGGCTCTACTAGCATGAGACAGGACATATGGAGATGTTACTGGTGCCTGCTGGAGCCAATAGGTGATGAACGGGAAGACAGTGATATTGATAGTGAAGAAGGGGTTGCCAGCCCTTAAGCAGCTTGAAGATCACATCTCTTTGTGATGCAAATCCAGAGTTCTTTGCAAATGAAAAACTGCACCCAAAGGCAGAAACCCAAGGCCCCACCCAGAGGCTGGACGGCAGCAAAGAAGTTACAGAAGAATCTAAAGGTCGTGATTATGAAAAGACTATTAATAGTGCAAGGCTTTCCCTGCGACAACGCCCAAATGAACTTTTACTGTGCTGGGAACAACCCTTGAAGGAACTGCATCTAACCCTCCCCCGCTGCTGACAAGCCTGTGCTCTTCCCATCATGAGAATGAAATTTTTCGATATAGGTCCCCTCATTTCTTTTTTTTTTCTTTTTTGGGTCGCACCCCGGCAACACTCAGGGGGTTACTCCTGGCTCTTCACTCAGCAAATAATCCTGGAGGTGCTGGGGACCATGTGGGATGCCGAGGATCGAACCCAGGTTGGCCACATGCAAGGCAAGCGCCCTCCCTGCTGTGCTATTCCTCAGGCCCCTGTGCCCTCATTTCTTTCTAAGAAAATTTCATTAAGTAAAAACTATCTTGCTTCACTTAAAGCGAAAAACAAATAAGAGTAATCCATCTCTTAAACCGAAAGACCCAAGAGGTTTATTTTTTTGGCTTTTTGGTTCACACCTTTCAATGTTCGAGGAATACTCCCTGGCTCTGCACTCGGGAATTATTTCTGGCATTGCGGGGGCATATGGGATACCAGGATTGAAGATTGCACCCAGGTTGGCTGCATGCAAGACAAACACCCTCCCCGCTGGATTATCGCTCCGGCCCCAAGATCCAAGAGTTTTACAGAAAGTTAAACAGAACCAACGGGAGACCTGACAGGAGGGTGCGCCACGACTGAGCAGCTGCGAGAGCTGTCAGGAAACAATGATGCCTATAAATGAGAGTCTGGGTTCTTCTCCCCTCACTTCCTGCCCTCTTAAGAGGCAGCCATTCTGCCCTGGAGGCAGGGGGGAGGCACTCTCCAGGCCTCCAAGGGGACTGGCTGGTTCACTGCTGCGCTCCTGAATTAAGCCCATTCCGATTCAGCCACCTACTCGCTGGACCCCAAACGAGGCCCCCTACAGGCTTCCAAGTGGTGCAGTAAAACCACATGCCCGGAAAGCTGTGATGCAGCAGGAGCAAAGGTGTGGAGCTCCGGGACACTTTATTCTTTGAATCACCGTGAGACAGGCCATTACAAAGCTGTTCGTGATTGGGTTTCAGTCATACAGTGTTCCAGCACCCATCCCTCCACCAGTGCACATTTCCCAGCACCGACGTCCCCAGATTCCCTCCCACCACCCCCTCCCCACCTGCTTGAAAGTAGGTAAAGGGATATGAAGGGATATGCAGGATAAGCCTCCAGTGTCCGTCCTGCAAACCACAATGCCCAAAGTGGGGAGAGGGGAAGGGAGGGGGGAAGTGCCTGCAGTAGAGGCAGGTAGGTGGGGGGGAGGGCCAGGCACTCGAAGTCCCCACCCGCGGAACAGGTCCCCCCATCAGAATAGACCATGGGGTGGACGGGAGTGCGACAGCAGCAAATAAAGGGAAGCCCCACAGGCCTGTCTGCTCTCATCTCTCCTCTCTCTCCCTCTCTCCCCCATACACACAGCGCTAAGACAGACCACTTAGGCCCAGCCAGGTGGCGACAAGGTACTGACACCCACAAAGTGGACAGAGACTAGGAAAGTCGGGACATGTCTGTTGTCACAGGAACTGCCAGGATACCTTTGGGGCGCCCAGCAACAGGCTCAGGGTTCACTCGAGCCCATAAGGCCGTGGCTGGAGACTGGGGCAGGGGTACACAGGACAGAGAGAGCAGTTCAGGGGACAGGGCGCGGTGTGCGTCATTCACGGCAGACGAATGGACTGCAGGACCAGGCAGCATCAGAGACAGAACAGTAACAGTGGGTAAAGGAGAGGCCTGGACGGCTGGGAAGGGACCCGGACCCACCTACTCCGTACAATAAACTCTAACCTTTAGTCTACCGAGTCTTGTATGCAACACTTTCCTTTCACGCTAACAAAGTCAGGCCAATTCTTGGCTTCCTACATCCCATAAATTGCTTTAAACTATATTGTCATCTACGAAGCAGACAGTAGCACTGTTTTAAGGGGTGGGGGTGGGGAGGCGCAAAGGGCGCCTTTGTTGAAAATGATAAGGGGCTAGAAACAAAGAAACACAGTACAGGGGGCTAAAGCGCTAGCCTTGTACTAGCTGACCCCTCTCTGGATCCCTGGCATGGCAAACGTTCCCTCGAGTACTGCCAGGAGTAATCCCTGAGTATAGCTGGGTGTGACCAAGAAAAATAATATGTTTAAGCTATTATTAAAAACAGTTCCAAAGGCCCCATTCACTCTCAATGGAACAAACATCTCTGAATGTAGCAGTTATGTGTACCTAGGTCGAGAAGTCAACATGATGAATGACCTAAAACCTGAGCTATGCAGGAGGAAGAGAGCGGCATGGAATGCCTTCAAAGGCATGGAAGAAATAGCGAAAAAGACAAAGAACCTCCAGCTTGGCTCCGGGCACATCTCTTCAACTCCTCCGTTCTCCCTGCATTAACATATGCCTCAGAGACCTGGGCCCTAGGAAAGCAGGATGAAAATGCTATTTGGGTCTCCCAAAGACGAATCGAAAAGAGCTATGCTTGGAATATCACGCCTCACTCAAGTGAGAGAAGGAATCCGGAGTTCCGGCCTCTGTCGCTGTTACAGAGTCAGGGACGCTGTCTCGTTGCCAAGGCATCGAAAATCAGATGGGCTGGACATGTAATGTGATTTGGAGACGACCGCTGGACTAGAGCCATTACCGACTGGATCCCATGGGGTATCAAAAGATCACGTGACCACCCACCTACAAGGTGGTCAGACTTCTTCATCAAGGCCCTGAAGGAACGGTTTGAGGCTCTTCGTATTCCTGAAGCAAGCAGATGCCATTGGGCTACACTGGCACGTGTAGGGTCAAATGGAAATGTTACTGGCGCCGCTCGAGCAAATAGATGAATAACGGGATGTCAAGTGATCAAGTGATTAAAAATAGAAAAAAGAGGCAAAGTGAGAAAAAGCGGTGAGCACGGGTGTCCTCAGCCTGGGACTGCCGCAAACCTACAGTCTGTGAACAGGCAGAGCACGAGAGAAAACCGTGCGTGAGCTCAGCGGCTCTACCCTGCAGACCCTCCATTAAACCTATCTGAGGCGCCAGAAGCCGCCTAGACAGGAGCCTCTGTCCTACGCAGGGGCAGGGGCTAAGGCCCAGTGGAAGCTGGTGGCTGAGTGACCCGGGCTGTATGGATGGAGGAAGAGCGCTTTCTGCTCCGTGAAGTGGGCTGCAGAGTGCCAAGCAGGCCAAGGGGGACTGTCCACCTTTGCTAGGTCATGCCGTGTGGCACTGCCCATACACAACTATTTTTATACACTTGGCCCTTTCTGGGCCCTCCACAAGTGGCAAATGGGGCCCAGAGGACTGATTCAGGCCTTGAACCCGGGCCCAGGCCATATAAAGGCTCTCCTGCAGGTTTCTAAAGTCTAACCTTGACTACGGAAGACCCAGCCTGGACATGAGGACATTTGGGCACAGCAAGGATGAGACTACACAAGAGAGGGAGGTGGCCGCAGGAAACTGCAGCGACTCCTCAAAGAGATCAGTGTTTCCCAAAATGGGGGATACTGGATTCCCCGGGGAGACTGGAACAAGCCGAGGGAAGGTGGCATCTGGGGATCAAACTCAGGTTGGCGTGCAAGGCAAACACCTTCCAGCCGTACTACTGCTCTGGGCCTGATCTTGTTTTTATTTTTATTAGAAATAGTTAAGGATATGAACTCTCAACGTTGGGGCTAACATGACTTTGGAGAAGATTCAGTGTGAATTATTTTTCTTCACACGGAGTTTTTGAGACCAAGAGGGAAGTGGGAGTGGGCGGGTGAGGGGGAAGAAATGGCTGCAGAGCCTGGGAGCCCACCAGGGAGTCGCTGATTTTCCTGTCGTAAAGCTTTGGGCTCAGTGAGGAAGCAGGTAAGCCACAGAGGTGGAGCCTAAGAGTGGGGGAGGCCTGAGAAGACAGTGCTTTCCCTCAGGGCTGTGCTCCTCAACCCTCCTCCTCCGTCTGAGGGGAAAGGGGGCCTGAGAGGGGGGACAGACAGGGATCCTGAGCTGGGGAGAGGTAACGAGAGCAGCTCTTCTTCCTCCTCAAATTTCCCTTCCAAGCGCCCACCCCACGGCCCTCCTCAGGGGGCAGCAGCGGGCAGCGCCCCCGCTCTCTCCTCAGCTCACATCAGAGAAAGCAGCTAATCTGTACACAGATGGTCCCTCAGCTCGCCAACCCGATTCCCTCACATGTCCAGAGAGGTGTGATGTATTGGTGAGCTCAAACACTCACTTTTAGATTGTTGGAACGGTCTAAAACGGAACGCTTGAAACAAGGCTGAAGGTCTCTCACTTCCTGACCTCGTAGAACACTGAGGTAACCGTTTCTTCCTGAGGAAGGTGGTGTATCTGACGTGTAAGTCAAGACCTGCTTACACATCAGGTGTCTGGACTGCAAGCTAAGGAAGAGACAGGGACAAGCATGCCATTCTGCTCCTCGGGAAACACACACACAAAAACAAAAGCCGTGGGTCCGGGAGATGGTGGGCAGGTGCCAAGGCCTGGGTCCCTTCCCGAGCACCACAATGGCTGGGCTCCCAAACCAAAAATACAGACACAAGAACCAAAGGTTTAAGTGTTCCACTTGTTCCTGAGACTCTCGGGGCTTTGACAAAGGAGGCGAGTGGATTGGCCGGGGAGAGGGAGACAGAGAGACAAAGCACGGAGCTGAACGGGAGCAGGGACAGGAGCAGAGGCGGGAGCCATGAGGTGGATGGGAGGAGGAGACGCCACCAGGACAGAGAGAGATGAGGAAAACCCACACATGGGCCCGTTTCTCCCTTCTAGTCTTTTCTCCAGGGGGCTGGCGGGGAGGCCGGGAGGTACGTGGCCAACAGAGCTGAACTGTTCAATGTTTGGGCCCCACAAGGCGGCGGGGCTTGGGGGGGGGTGCCTGGAGCTGGGGACTGACCTCAGGTCCCTGCACACGTGTGACCTCTAGGCTAGGTGCCCCACCCCATTTTTAATGAGGTGCTGAGGACTGAGCCCAGGGCTTCTGCATGTAAGCGACAGGCTCTACCACTTAAGTCACGTCCCCACGCTGCGTTTCCCAGACCGTTCCCGCTCCTCTTTCCTGCCTCTCCCCAACCCTCCACCCTCTGTCCCCCTTCCACCCCAGCCCCCATCGCTCTCAAGGATCCAGGAGAAGAAAAGAATGTTTTACACATTCACGGCACTGCCTGGCTCTCTTCAGAGAGAGGCAGGAAAAGTAAGTCATGGCACATACGCTAATGACTCTCCGTCGTCTGACAGCCTATCATTTTTATTTGTTAAAAAAAAAAAAAGATCAAACAACATTCCCCAGGCACAGGCCTGTTATTAAACGCGTTACGACTGCTTGGGGCTCTGTGAGGGATTCCCAGCCATCGCACCAAACTCTCCGAGGAGGACCAGGGCAGAGGACAGCCCGAGACTCTGAGGTGTCTGTGGTGCCGACACACAGACACACAGACACAAACACACACACATATACACACACAGTTGGTTCCTGCCCCAGTTCTCGGGCTCCTTTCCAGGTCACCACCGCTAAAGATCAGCCCCTCAGGAGGCAGAGGGCAGGCAAGTAACTTGGGGGCTCCCTCCTCCACAGCCTGGCAGGCTCCCCACAAACCTGGCAATGTAGCCCAGGAGGGCAGGCATGAGGCCTGACATCACCGTTCCAGAAGCAAAAGCTGTGCCAGGCTTCAAAGGGCAGGAACTCCTGGGCTGACCTGGGCAAGGCGCACGGAACACCCAGCCATAATGTTGTTTGTTCACGGTCCAGTAATACAACACCATCTCTCCCTCCTCTCTCTCATAGACATTCTGCGCTACAGACACTTCACCCTCCCACACAAACTCCCTCATAATACACACACACACACACCCAGGAAGGAGATTTCAACCCCTTCGACACACGTTGTTCCCATACACAGTCACCCTTTGACCTGTGTCTAGCACGCACACACACACACTCAGTGTGGTCTTCAGGCGCATGGTAGCTTCTCATCACAAGGTCTCTTAGACAACTCAACTAGATCTTGATCACACACAGACACACAAACACCACCCTTAACAAGGCAGGACTGTGTCTGGATGCGCCTCCCACTGGAGAGCTACTCTGAGGTGGGCAATGTGGCTCTGAGGTAAAGAAAGTGTCCTCTGGGCATGTGTGAGGCGCTGGGTTTCGTAATATTGCCTCATTATCCCACTTTGAACAATAAATGCTAGAGATTCCAGTAACAAGAAACCTAAGTTGTTAAATCTGACTCAAGCTTCCCACACAGTGATCCCATATGCAGATCTGGGGACAGCATCCTTCCAAATACTCTCATTCGCTGCAACAAGTCACTAAAACACTCCGCAAATCTCAACAGGCTGAATGTGAAGAAACTTAAAAAAAAAATTAGGGCCGGGCGATAGCCCAGTGGGTAGGGCGTTTGCCTTGCATGCGGCCGGCCCATGCCGGCCTGGGTTCGATCCCCAGCATCCCATATGGTCCCCCAAGCACTGCCAGGAATAATTCCTGAGTGCAGAGCCAAGAGTAACCCCTGAGCATCGCCGGGTGTGACCCAAAAAAGCAAAAAAAAAATAAAAATAAAAATAAGAAACTCTTACTTTTTCATGATCCTGGCACAAATGTTTACATATTATCTTCTAACCTCTATTTTACTCTATTTTCATACCCAGGATCAAGTAAAAATTTCCCAGAAAGGGGGTTTCTTGTGAACAAGTTTAAGAAACCTGTTCTTGCTTACACCCAAGTATTCACCTGTCAGCCATTATTCTGTTAAGTATCAGAGAGGAAACTGGAAGGAATTACTTAATGTTCTAGATGGTGAAATACTCTAAATCTATCAAACCATCTTTCCACTGCTGAGCCCTGACAATTGCTTCTATAGCTTTCAGCCACGATCAAAATGCTGCAAAGTAATATTTAACTTGTCTTTCTCTTTCTTGGGTCATGAATTGCTAAGCCAAAGGATATGAATATCATTACCATAATTAAGCACCACCCCCCGCCCTGCCACCCTGCTCTGGGTCTCCCCTAGAACACTCTCACTCTGCCTGCCAGGGACTTCTGTGGAAGGTCAAAGGTGGGAGCAGTGAGAAGGTGAAGCTGTACCAGCCTCGGCTACTTTTACGGGCAGGGATGCCAGTGGTGATCAACTCAGACACATGGGCACAACCACGAAAGGACACAACCCCTTTAAGCACAGAACTAGAAATGTACGTGACTGACCGGGGCAGCGATCACAAATGCAGGCACTGAAACCAGACCCGGGGCCATCCCAGGCAGTCCCAGAGTGTGGGAAAGCACCACAACCAGGCCGACTGCAGGGAGGTGGAGGAGGCCAGGGAAAGGGCGGAAGGAGAGGGGCGGGATCGTTCTCTTTTCGTCTGTGTGTGTGTTCAGAGCTCTAAGCACCGCTTCCTACAAAAGATCAGTCCCAAATGTCTACATACTCAGCAACGGCTCTCCTGGCCTCATCACAACAGCGGGCACTCGCGGGCTGCCTTCCTAGCCGTCTCGTTTATTGGAACACTCTGGAAATGAAGTTCACTAACTCTGCTGACTCACTGATGGAGAAAGAGCTATGATGCCCCTAGGTCAGTCTGAGAGAGGGACTAAGCCACAGGCTAAGGGAGAAACACAAGGGAACCCGCCAGAACACCAAGATTTGACTGCGGGAGAATCGTCTTCACAGGGCCGGAAAGAGTGTAGCGGACATTGGCTGACTTGCATGTGCTAACAGGGAATGACCCCGCATTGCTTAGTTCCCGGGGAGCACTGCAAGTGTGGCCCCAAGCCCTAGCCAAAGAAAACTGTTTTCCAACCAATGGTCCTAGTACAACAGACTGAATGGAGACCCTCCCCCCCACACTCAACATTGAATTTAAATCCAACAGACAAGCTTTTGTCTCCTCTTTCTTTTTATTTATTTATTTATTTATTTATTTATTTATTTTGCTTTTTGGGTCACACCCGGCGATGCTCAGGGGTTTCTCCTGGCTCTGCACTCAGGAATTACTCCTGGCAGTGCTCTGAGGACCATATGGGATGCCGGGATAGAACCTGGGCCGGCATGGGCCTGCTGCGTGCAAGGCAAACGCCCTACCCTTGAGCTATCACTCCGGCCCCACCTCTTTCTTTTTTATTCGTTTGGGTCATATGCGATGCAACTCATGGTTTACTCCAGACTCTGTGCTCAGAATTCACCCTAGTGGTGCTCTGGGAGGACCATATTTCTAGGGATCAAACGAGGGTTAGCCACGTGCAAAGGAAAGTGCCTTAACCCCTGCCCCAAAGGAGAATGATCATTTTAGATGAGACACTCAAGACCTATGTTGTAATCAAGGAAAATAGAGGCAACAGAACAGTTCATCAAAACAAACCACTTTTACCACTTCAAAGGATCCATCAAGAAAAGAAAAAGAGGGCCGGAGCGATAGTACAGTGGGTAGGATGTTTGCCTTGCACGTGTCCAGCCACGGCTCGCTTTCCGGCATCAAATATGGTCCCAAGCACTGCCAGGAGTAATTCCTGAGAGCAGAGGCAGGAATGACCCTAGTATTGGTGGGTGTGATCCAAAATGCAAAAAAGAGAAAAAAGTCAGGGGCCAGAGTGACAGCACAGCAGGGAGAGTGTTTGCCTCGCATGTGGCTGACCTGTGTTCAATGCCCAGCATCCCAGGAAGGATTCCTGAGTACAGAGCCAGAAGTAACCCTGAACACTGCCAGGTGTGGCCAAAAAAGCAAAAAGAGAAGAAAAAGACAGCCTAGAGAATGGGTCCAAAATATCTGAAAATCATGCACCTGCTGAAAACAGTGAGAATAGAGAGATGTATTCTATCCCAACATAAGTAAAAAATGGTATTTAAAAGTGGACCTAAAACAAAAAGTTTTGCTTAAAATTTTTTAATTATGAAATTTAAGAGTAGGGACCAGATCGATAATGCAATGGGTAGGGCACTTGCTTTGCATGGGGCTGACACAAGTTCAATCCCCAGCACCCCCTTGTGGCCTCCCAAGCACTGCCAGGAGTGATCCCTGAGTACAGAGACAGGAGTAGCCCCTGAGCATCACCAGGTGTGGCCCTAAAAGCACAAATAAAGAGTAAAAATGAGAGCCCAAGAGGCCAGAGTGATAGTGCGGTGGGTGAGGCTCTTGCCTTGCATATGGCAACACGGATTCAATCCCCAGCAGCACATAAGTTCCCTGAGTCCTGCCAGAAGTGATCCCTGAGCACAGAACACAGAGCTAGAAGCTATTCCTGAGCAAGGAAGGGCATGGCCCCCATTAAAAAAATTACAGCCAAAAAGGCCAACCGTATATGTTCCTTAGTATATCTCCTAAGACATCAAAACCACGTCTTTGGAGGCTGGCGAGATAGTAGGGTGGGGAAGGCACCTGTCTTGCATGCGGCTGACATGGGTTCGATCCTCAACACCCCATATGGTCCCCAGTATTCTGTGCACAGAGCCAAGGCTAAGCCCAGCTTACAGGCCGACTGTGGCCCAAAACAAAACAAACTTTCACTGGAAGTAATGCCTGTTTGGGGGGACACAGCCAGCAGTTCTCAGGGATCACTCCCAGGGGACTTGGGGAATCCTGTTGGGTTCTGGGCATCAAACCCTGGCCAGGAGCATATATGGCAAACGCCTGACCCACAGTATTCTCTCTCCCGACCACTGCTGCGGAAGTGTGTGACTCAGGAGATTCAGCTTCCTGAAAGCACCTGGTTTCACAAGCCCCGTGAGCAGTTCCGTCTCACGACAGCCTCTCCACTTACAGAACACACCCAAGGAAACGGGAAGCCCCAAAGCAACGTGGAAAAATTATCCACGATAAAAATGATGGCACAGAGGGAATCCTGAAAAACAGGAACATTCCAAAGGATGAAAAAAAGTAGAGGAAGGAAAAGTGAAATGTCAACCCCATGGGTTAAATAGTCATTCAAAAGAAACATGGGGGTGGGAGGGTGGAGTGGGCCGACTTCGAGAGCAGCAGTGCACACTGCATGCAGGGAGGCCCCGGCTCAATGCCTGACACCATGTGGTCCCAGCACCATACTGAGAGCGGGCGCTAAGCACCAGTGGGTGGAGTCACAAAATGTAAAAGAATAGTAAGCATGTAAAGGCTGATACAACGTAATGTGATCTATAATAGTATATATTAATGATTAAGCATGTGAAGGCCACTGATTCAATGTAATGTGATATATATTATACATTAATAATGCCCCCTCGAGCTGTTGCAGGTGTGGCTGCGGTGCCCAGCTGTGTTGGCAGGTGGCAGACAGGAGACAGGCTTGTCTACACCCCCAGAGCTCTGGCCCGTGGGCCCTGGATGGTTGATGGTCTGACACAGAAAAAACTGGGCCCTCTGGGATGAACCCAGAGCCACGGCAGAGCCTGGCAAGCTATCCATGGTGTGTTCAATATCCCCAAAACAGTAACAATAATGGACAACAGTAACAATAATGGACCTCATTCCCAGCAAATGGAGACGTTACTGGTGCCCGCTCAAGCAAATCGATGATCAACAGGAAGACAAGTGACAAGAATTAAGTACGTAGACTATGGTACAATGTAATGTGATATATAAGTGTGTATATATATATATATATATATATATATATATATATATGTATGTATGTATGTATATAGATATATGTATATGTATATGTGTATAATGTATATTGTATATACATTATAGTATATGTATATACAATATACATTATAGTATATATAAGTATATATGTATACATAATGTATATATGTATGTATATATATGCATATATACGCACACACATACACACACACACACACACACACACACACACACACACACACACCCCAAGACTTTCTCAGAAAGCAGGATCTCGTGAAAACATAGCCTGTCTACATAAGAAAGGGTCATACAAACTGCATAAGGAAGCAGGAGTAGCAGTGTTTAGGCTACAGCACGCACAGGAAACCCACCCCTGCCATCACCTGCGTCCGCGAGAGCCGAATGCTCTGGACCTGGGGAGCAGAAAGTACGCATTCGGCAACTGCTTTGCAGACCCTTCTGGAGAGCTTCTCCGGTGCCCACTCCAGAGACCTGCAGGAAGAAAGGCATCCGTCACACCTGTGCGGGCCCCAGCACACCAGCCGCCGGGCTACATCAACACATCAGCCTTGCTATGGGACTCTGTCTTCCTGACCTTTAAGACTCTAACAGATCCAATTTCTTAGCCTTTTCTATCAAAAACAAACCAAAAACCCCAAAGCGATTAAAGCACTGCTGTATCAAGTCTAAAATTCTTCACTATGGTAAATATTTTCAAATAGGACACGTTTCTGATATTGGCCATGTGCTTAAAGATGCCCCAGGAGGACTAAGGGGGCGAGGTGGAGCAATAGCACAGCAGGGAGGGCGTTTGCCTTGCACACAGCTGACCCGGGGTTCAATCCCAGCATCCCATACGGTCCCCTGAGCACCACCAGGAATAATTCCTGAGCACTGCCAGGTGTGACCCAAAAAAGGATAAAGAGAGAGAGACAGAGACAGAGAGACAGACACACAGAGAGACAGAGAGAGAGAGAGAGAGCTAAGGATGGAGGCCCGAGTGATATAGTAGGGAGGGCATTTGTTTTGCATGTGGCTGACCCAGTTTCGATCCTGGAATCCTGTATGTCCTGGTCATCCCCAAGCATGACCAAGGGAATTTCTGAGCACAAAGCTAGGAGTATCGCTGAGCACCGCTGGGAGTGATTTAAAAGCGAAAAAAGGAGCTAATGACAGGGCCAGAGAGACAGTAAGGTGGGGAAGGTGCTTGTCTTCCTTCCACCCGAGCAGAGTCGCAAGTAAGCCCCGAGTACTGCCATGTTGCACCCCCCCACCCTCTATTTAAGAGAGCTAAACCCCTTACACTACTCAGTGCCACATTCCCCTTACAGTGGTGGCATTTCAGGTATCACTGTCTTCCGTTCATCATCGATTTGCTCGAGCGGGCACCAGTAACATCTCCATATGTCCTGTCTCATGCAAGTAGAGCCCAAGGGCACCTGCTTGCTCCAGGAACATAAAGAGCCTCAAACCATTCCATCAGGTCATGGGAATGAGGTCTATAATTGTTACTGGTATCTGGCATATCAAATACAACATGGGTAGCTTGCCAGGCTCTGCCGTGTGGGTAGCATACTCTTGTAGTTCTCTCAAAATCCAGCATTTATTGATGAACCGCGTGGCCAGGCCACGCGAGCCTGGCTGTAGGCTGGTCTGCTGGGTGGAGTTCTGACTAGGGGGAAGTCCGGATGTGGAAAATGGAGGTCCTCATGGAGTGGGGGGTCATCTGGCTTGTTGTGAGGCTCTGCTGGAGTGGCGGGCCAGGACTAGAACCTGCCATCCCTCCCGGCACCTCATGAGCGGCTGGGCACAGGGAGAGCCAGTAGCAACTCTGCCCCATGTCTGTCTCTCACATACAGATTTCTTTTTTTTTATTTATTTATTTTTATTTTTTATTATACCACCATGAGACATACAATTACAAAGGTGTTCATAATTGGTTCTTGGTAATACAGTATTCCAGCACCCATCCCTCCACCAGTGCCCCATTCCCACCACCAATGTACCCCACCCCCTCCCGCCCACCCCCAGGCTGCCTCAACAGCAGGTACCCCTGTTTCCTCTCTTTCTCTCTCTGTCTCTCTCTGTCTCTGCATCTCTCTCCCTCTTCTTTTACACACTGTGGCTAGCCCTGCAGTTATTTAGAGTTTACACTTAAGTCTCTTTGTGTATATTCAATGGTGAGTCCAGATTTCTTTTTTTCCACATACAGATTTCTATCTATAGTTTTCAGTCGTGCCTCCATCCACTAAAGCTTAGTAAAGAGTTTGTTTCTGAGTGTCAGATAGCAAATCAGGCCTAACTCACCTTCTGCAGTTAGACAGGCAGCCCAGTGCTACCCCAGCCAGCGTGATCCTGAGCATATAGTAGCTTGAGTGAATCATTTACTTTCAGCTCCTTCATCAATAAAAATGGTGGATTTAGGCCCCCACAAGGCTGCTTGTTAGGATTAGGTGAGATGATCCGGTCAAGTACTTAGCATAATGCCTGGCAAATTTTCAGGTACATGGAAGAAAACCTCCCGATGGTGAAGCACAGCGGAGATTCTTCCGGCTCCCCTTCCCTCATGTCCAAACACAACACACAGGCCCTGACCAAAGTATCACCGCACCCACACGGAGAAAAGGCACCTGGACAGAGCCCTCTGCCTCCCTGGGGGCGAAGGGGGCCAGGCATTCTGACGCCTGCTCCCTGTTCTATGAGAGAACACTGGGCTGTGCATCATTGCTCGAGGCTCATGAACACTGGGTGTGCATCACTGCCCCAAGGACCATGAGGAGAGCCGGTGCTCTGCACTGCAAACAATCAAGGGCTGGGCAACACTCAGATTTCAACGGCATAAACCAGGGGGCAATGTTCCAGTCTTTGTTAAACTTCTAACATTTTGCTAGACTTGCCAAACCCCTTTGCATGTCTGTAATGTGTGGGGGGAGGTGCAAAGTTCCTTTAGGGCAAGTGTCCATGGGTGTCCATGTGTGATCATTTGCATGTGTGTGTCCAAAGCCCTGTGTGTGACCTGTGCATGTGGCCAGTGTGTACTGCATATATGCGTATGTGAACGTGTGCTGTGTGCTCACGGCAGGGACTGAATCCACACATGCAAAGCTCTGCCACGGAGTTCCATCTCCAGTCCACCAAACCCCTCTGCTAGTAAGTCGATGCCAGTCAGCCAGAGGCAGCGGCACTCACGTGATAGGATAGGACTCCATAGGAGGAGGTGTTAATAAATAAGGAGCTTTCAAGGCTTCCCTCTTCGGTTGGCAAGAAAATAATCCGGAAGGAAGTCTTCCCCAGCGCAGGAATAACCTGGAAAGAAAAGGAACCTGTAAGCATCAAGCAAGCCCGTCACTGCTGAGACTCCCCTGGGGATGATGTCTGGGTGTCACGGGCACCGAACACCCACACCTTTGAGTCGCATCACAAGTCCCAGAGTTTCTGCAAGTGGCTCAACACCTAACCCTCTACCGCAGCGCTTCCGGAGCTCCCAGGATTGACACGCGCCAGCCCGGTCCTGTCATCCACTCTGATGCGAACTCAGGCCTCCCCTCTCCCTCTTCCCACCGCCTCCTCGCACATAACCAAATGCTCGCCTCTAATACAGTTTGAGCTCCAATTCATTCAGGGGGTCTAAGCAGGGCCGGAGCACTAGCGGCCCTGTAGTGGGTGGGGTGTTTGCCTTGGAAGTGGCTGAGCCAGGTCTGACCCCCCAGCATCCCATAAGGTCTCCTGAGTCCCGCCAGCAGGGATCCCTGAGCGCAGAGTCAAGAGTCAGCCCTGGGCACTGCTGGGTGTGGTTCCCAAACAGGAACGAAACAAAACAAACAACAATGAAACCGAAAATTTAATTATTTTTTGGGCAGTTTGGTGGGGTGGGGATAGAGCTCGTTGGCAGAGCTTTGCATGCATGTGTGGATTGAATCTCTGGCAAGGCCACACAGGCACACGTTCACACACGCATGAATGCAGCCTACACACAGCTACCTACCACCCTTTCCGGAGTTTCAGGCCCCATTAAAGCGGTGCTCAGGGCTTACTCTGGCTCTGTGCTCAGGGGTCACTCCTGGCAGGGGTCTGACTCTAAGAGATGTAGAGGTGAACTGGGCCTGGTCGTGTGCAAGACCAAGGCCTGTGTCTGCGTTCTCTCTCTGACTCCTCTTTTGCAGCATTAAGCTTATAGACTACATTCCAAATATCGCTGGGGAAGAACCAATGTATAAACATGCTGATACTTAACAAAAGACAGGACTGTGATTATATGGATAGGATGTCAGAAAGAAGGGGGAAGAGGGAGAAAAAGAAACAGACAGACTCAGCTTACTCTTCCACCATACTTCTTTAGTCTCAGTATTTTTAAAAAGTACATCCTTTAGACATTAAGTAACCAAAATAATAAAACCCACAAGAAACAGAATTGTAAAAGCAACCAGGAGTTCTAGGCTCAGTGCTATGTGCAAATTACTTTTTATCAGTAATTTGCTGTTACAAATCTTATAGCCTTCCTCTTTTTTTTTTTTTTTGGGTCACACTCAGCAATGCTCAGTGGTTACTCCTGGCTCTGCACTCAGGAATTATTCCTGGTGGTGCTCAGGGGACCATATGGGATGCCGGTATTGAACCTGGGTCCACCGTGTGCAAGACAAACGTCCTCCCCGCTGTGCTGTCCTCTGGCCCTAGTCTTCCTTTTTGACTAGAGGGTCTCAAGTTTATCAGCCAGCACCCTTTATCAGTGGTAAAGAGACCAACACTATAAATCTGTTACTTCCTAATGCTTCTGCATCTGTACTTGTTTTGAAACCAAAGGGGGAAACCATGAAGTTTTTTTTAACCATGCTGAGTAAATGCTCACACATTACTATCTAATTGGGTTCTTTTTTTTTTTTCAAATGATCTAGGACCACCCAAATTATGAGCATGAGACACTGGGAAAAAATGAATGTGAACACAAACACACAGAAGGAAAATGTGTCTGGAGAGCAGGAAGAAGGGGCAACGGGGAGCAGAAAGCAAATTCTTCAGGCCAAAGAAGCGAGGAGCCCTGGCAGGCAGCCACCGCATAGTTTCCAAGAGAATGACACGCACCCGGCAGTGGACGGGAGGCACGTGGAAATGTCTAGCAGCTGTGAACACGGAATTCACCACGACCTCACTCTCCCGACTCGGGTTGTAAGCATAGAGAACCTTGGCTACAGGCTGTCCCAGGAACCTAGGAAGGACATAAAGAGAAAAAGCAAAGTGTTACGTGGTTCAATGTAAAATGAGATGTACGAACACCTGTGCTTTACACCCAGGGAACTGTGGCTGTTAATGACAGTTAAAAGCAACACTTAAGAACTGCGGTTGCTAATAAAGTGTTGCTTCCTCCTGGAGCTGGGGAGAACCAGCTCAGGCAGCAGGACACGGTCCTGGCACAAGCGAGACCCCAAGTTTGATCCCCAGCATGGACCTCCCAGCTCCCAAGCACTGCTGGTCCATGTTGGCCAAGCTCTGCTAGGAGTGGCTTCATTAGAAAAATTGATCCTTAGAGTGGAGCCAGAGAGATAGTACAGCATGCAGGGCACTTGCCTTGCACATGGCTGACCCTGGCTTGATTTCTAGTTCTTCATATGGTCCGCTGAGCCCCTCCATGAGTGAGCCTGGAGTAAGCCTTGAAGCTTACTCCTTACAGTCAAGAAATAAAAAAAGCAAACATAAATACATAATAAAAAATAAAATGAACCATCAGGACTGATCACACTGCCCTGATGGTTCCAGGTAATCGCCATCTCAGGGCTGAGATCTCTGGCACCTTCTGGGATGGGGGTGGGCTGAGTTCCTGCTCTGCTGACAGGCACAGTGTCCCGACCACATCCAACTTCCTCCTGTATGTACACGGCCCAACTTCACAGCTCCAGGACTGATCTCAAACACGCCGCACTGCTAAGTCACCCCAGTTCCACAGCTCCGGGAGCACACGGCCACATGTGCAGCCACATGACATCTCCACATTTCACAGTCGTGACAGCCCAAGAGGAGCACAGCAGATGTGCTGGGAAAGCTGCACGGACACCCACAAGGCCCAGTGAGCAAACGCAGTAACACAGAGGCTCAACTAGCACCTAACTGCTGAGGAAATCCCAGATAATGATGTGGGTAACACCACTGTGAGGTATGTTTCATAACAAGCAACATAAAGTGTTTCTGCTGCAGGGGCAGGCTTGGAGGGTGGTGGAGGAGGAGGAGTGGGAAATGGAGACACTGGTGAAGGGAAACACACTGGTGGTGGGACTGATCTTCAGCATCACATGCCTCAAACAACTTTATTCTGAACAACTTTGTAAACCAGTGTTTTTTTTTAATAAAGTTTCAAAGTTAAAAAATCAATGTAGGGTCAAAGCAGTAATAGAGCGGGTAAGGGCATTTGCCTTGCATGCAGCCAACCCATGCTTGATCCCTGGCATACCATATGGTCCCCGAGGCACCGCCAGGAGAAATTCCTGAGTGCAGAGACAGGAGCAACCGCTGAGAATTGCTGGATATGAGCCACAAAAAGCAAAATAAATAAATAATGCTCAATGATGAATAACCCTCTGGGGGTTAGGAGGCTATGAACAGAGGTCAAGGAACCATTCTCTGCATGTGTGGGGCCCCAGGCTACTCCCCAGCACCACTTGCTTCTCTGAGCACTTCCAAAGGAGCACTAGGAGTGCCCTCAGCAGGTCCACACCGTCAGGCCCTGGCACTGAAACCATCCAGCCTGGTTGCCCAAATGTCAATAGGGGTTTCCGGGCTGGAAAACTGCCTGAGAAGCTACCCTCACCCCCAAATTTTCTTTTGTGGGGCCGGAGAGATAGCCCAGCGGGTAGGGCGTTTGCCTTGCAGCGGCTGGCCTGTGCTGGCCTGGGTTCGATACCCCGCATCCCATATGGTCCCCGAGCACCGCCAGGAGTAATTCCTGAGTGCAGAGCCAGGAGAAACCCCTGAGCATTGCCGGGTGTGACCAAAAAAAAAAAAAAAAAAAAAAAAAAAATTTCTTTTGTAAGATATACAGTAACCTAAGTAACACTCCACTGGACCTGTTACATTATAACCCACAGAAGTCAATAGTGTTGGCAAAACAGACAAACAAAAGGCACGAGGCAACAGTATTCATGACATAAAGCTACACAGGGTCTGCTTTCTGAGAGCTCTGTTTGGGTGGGGGATTTCAATTCTCAGAGACTTTACTCAGCCGTAGGAAAGAGACAATGAGGACTAGTCTGCCGAGAATGACGCAGATACACAGCACACTCTGGCAGGGAGTTCTTAGACCAGGTACAGCGGGTCGGGCACTTGTCCTCCGTGCAGCTGACCTACATTCAATCCCCAGCATCCTACGTGACCTTCCAAGTCTCACCAAGGGAGATCTTTGAGCATAGCCCCAGAAGTAAGCCTTGAGTATAGCCAGGTCTGGCACAAAAAATTAGAAGAAAGAAGGAGGAAGAGGGAGACAGGAGGGAGGAAGAAAGAGTGAGGAGAGAGGAGGGATGGAGGAAGAGGTGTGAGGGAGGAAGGGGGAAGAGGAGGAGGAGGAGGGAGGGAGAAGAGGAGGAGGAGGAGGAGGAGGAGGAGGAGGAGGAGGAGGAGGAGGAGAGGAATAGTATCGGAGTACCATGGGGCTGAGAGCACCTACCTGCCTTCCAAGTGTCTAGTGACAAGTTCAAATCCCCCGTGACCCACATGTGTGCAGCCATATCCACCGCGGGCACTCTGCTGCCTGTGACCCAGCACCACAGAAGAGTGCAGCCCCAGGAGAGCTGCCACAGCAGAGAGCAGCGGGCGCCAGTCAGGAGCTGCCTTCTGGGGCCGGGTGATAGCCCAGTGGGTAGGACGCTTGCTTTGCACGCGGCCGGCCCGCTCGATCCCCGGGCATCCCATATGGTACCCCGAGCACCACCAGGAGTAATTCCTGAGTGCAAGAGCTACCTTTCTGACCTGAGCGCCACCGCGCCCAGCAGCCCCATAGCCTGTACCGCTCTGTCCCCACTAACAGGGCCCGTGAGTCAACCAAGACCGACTCTGCTGGAGCACAGGGACCAGGCTGGGGACGAACGCGGTGCAGACCCCAGCAAGCGCCAGAGCAGAGTGAGGGAGCAGCAACCCCCCCTCACCGCCACCCCCATGATTCTAATTTTTATTTTTTATTTCATTATTATTTAGGGTTTTGGGGTGTGTGTGTGTGTGTGTGTGTGTGTGTGTGTTTGTTTGTTTTTTGCTGTTTTGGGGTCACA
The DNA here is from genome assembly GCA_021461705.1 of Cryptotis parvus. NCBI lineage: Eukaryota > Metazoa > Chordata > Mammalia > Eulipotyphla > Soricidae > Cryptotis > Cryptotis parvus. The sequence continues at coordinate 57,361 of JAJIBD010006930.1, read as the reverse complement.
ACTGGTGAAGCTTAAGAGTTACTCCTGACCCTACACTCAGGATTCACTCCTGGTGGTGCTGGGGACCATATGGGATGCCAGAAACGGGACCTGGATAGGTCATGAGCAAGGTAAACTCCCTCCCCATTGTGCTATCACTCCGCCCAGAGAAGTTACTGCAATTAAAAATGAGAATCAAGGGCCGGGAGGAACCCCTGAGCAGTAGTGCCAGGTGAGACCCAAAAAAGCAAAAAAATGAAATAAATAAAATGACTTTCCCCACTCTGAATGCATCAGGAAGCACATCCTTCCCCTCAAGGCTCTCCATCCCAATCCAGTCACTGAAACGTGAGATCTGGGGCGAGAGGGGCTGGCGCCACAGTGCAGAAGACGGGTGCTGGCCTTGCACATGGCTGATCCGGGTTCCATCCCGTCACCATGAAAGGTTCCCTGAGCCCTGCCAGGAGAGAGCCCTGAGCGCAGAGCCAGGAATAAGCACGGAGCATGGCTGGGTGCACCCCATGGTCCCCAACAAACAAAAGCACCCAGAGAAACACAGCAGGAGGCAAGAGCACAGAGCACCAGCTGCAGGGGGCTGCACCCCACAAGGCCTCCAGCTAAAGCCGGGCAGCCATGCTGCTATTTTTACTCTCCTTTTTTAGTTCTATTTTTACAAGTGGTATGAGAAGAGGAATTTCCTTCACGAGTGACAACTGGGAGACACTCCATGAACTGAAGGTGGCATAAAAGAACAACTGTGCCCTCTGGGACCGGCCCACACAGCAGATTCTGGGCCAGCAGGATTCCCCCCAAAATAAACCTTAGAAGCAGCCAGAGGGACTGAAAACCAGGGGCCCGACGCTGTCTCCAGAGGACCACGGAACCGAGGAATCAAGAACAGGATTCACCCAAGACCAACACGGACAGGAAAACTGGCAAATCTGCAGGTCAAGGAGACAGCCCAAAGGCTAAGGTGCTGGCGCCGGCGTGGGGCTGCAGCCCGGAGCCTGGTTCAAATCCCGGCACCCCCTTGACCCCCTCCCCCAGCAACACGGGGCGTTTTCAAGCTCAGACCCAGGTGTGACCCTTGAGCACCACCTGTGTGACCCCTCAAGCAAAAAAACATACAGAATGGACTGATTATTAAAGGGAAAGGAGCTGTGCTCAGAGTAATGAAGAAAAGAGGTCACGTGTTAGGAGGGAAAGCCCGGATCCGGGGAAGGGGAACCAGTACAGTGCCACGGCCCGACGGGCAGGAGGGCACAAGTTCAATCCCTGGCACTGCCCCCAGTAACTGAAATGTGAGATTCATGCCAAGTGGAATGGCAGCAGCGCCGCAGCTGGGATTCCTGGTGCCAGAATCAGTGCGGCCCCGGCACAGCGCAACCAAGGGGAGGGAAGCATAAAAATACTTTTCTTTTTTCTTTTTTTTTTTAAAGTAGAGATAATACAAAGGAGAAGGCACGTGTTCAATCCCCAGCACCACATCTAGTCCATCAGGAGTGATTCCGGAGCTCAGAGCCAGGAGTCAGTTGTGAGCACTGTTGAAAGGAAAGAAGAGGATGGAGGGAGGGAGGGAGGGAGGGAGGGAGGGAGCACATGTGTGCAAGAGACCCGAGTTAGATCCCTGGCATGGCAAGGCTGCGCCGTGACGCCTGAGTCCACCTAACTGTAACCCACCCAGCCCTGCTGCCAAAAAATACAAGTTCATAGGGGATGGAGCAATAGTCCAGTGGGCAGGGCGTTTGCCTTGCATGCAGCGGACCGAGTTTGGTCCCCTGAGCACCGCCAGAAGTAATTCCTGAGTGCAGAGCTAGGAGTAAAATCCTGAGCACTGCTGGGCATGACCCAAAAAGCAATAAATAGATAAATGAATGAATGAATGAATAGATAAATAAATAAATAGACAGATAAATGAATGAGTGAATGAATAACTGAATTAATAGGTAAATAAATAAATGAAAATAAATAAATGATTGATTTCTGCACCAGAGCAATAGCACAGCTGGTAGGGTGCCTGCCTTGCACATGGCTGACATGTTTTCGGTCCCCAGAATCCCATATAGTGCCCCCTCATGCTGCAGGAGTGATCCGTAAGTGCAGAGCCACGAGTCACTTGTCACTTCTCTTCATGTTGTTCATCAGTTTGCTTGAGTGCGCGCCAGTAACGTCTCCATTCGTTGGGAATGAGGTCCATTATTGTTACTGTTTTTGGCATATTGAGTACACCACGGGTAGCTTGCCAGGCTCTGGGTTCATCCCAGGGGGCCCAGTCTTTTTCATGTCAGACCATTAACCATCCAGGGCCCACGGGGCAGAGCCCTGGGTGTAGACAAGCCTGTCTCCTGTCTGCCACCTACCAACACAGCCGAGCCCTGCAGTCATACATGCAACAAGTCAAGGGGCAGGAGAGCCAGGAGTAACCCCTGGGAATTGTTGGGTGTGGCCCAAAAACACAACAAAAAATTAGATTCCCACAAGCAGATCTTGTATTCCACTTATAAGAGAAATAGCAGATACATGGGGACTTGAAAACCAGAGGAGGCAGATATTCCTGACAGCGGCCAGCCCGTGAGACAGTTGTTCTCACTAACAACACTCTCTACTGCTCCTCAGCCACTGTCCAACAGACCCCTCACATCTCTTTAGCACAACGAAAAACTTTCCCGGCAGCAAAGTACTCTGTCATAATTAAAAATCAGAGAGGTATGAGTGGAGTATCAGCACTGAAAGTCCTTACCCTAGCATAAGAGGTGAAAGAGATTTGCCACGGAAAGCGCAGGCTCCAGGCTCTTGCCGCGTTCACAGTCTCCCTCTACACTTGCTCCTTTCACAGCTTTTCTTCCCGAAGCCCCACCAAGCACCCAAGCAGAAGGGTTCCAGTTTCTGCCCTGCGGCTCAGCATCAGCAATGATGAGAAGGAAAGGGACACAGGCCAGCAAAGCAAAGGGTAACTAGCAGTGGCTGGAAAACTAATTCAGCCCAGGGAGCCCTCCCACACCTGCCCGCCGACCACACTGGCTTTCCATTCATCAGCACGGCCCATAGCTCAGGAAGGCCCTTGATTAAATGGAAGTGACTTTCCAAACGGCAAAAGGCAGAGCATCAGCAACCACGAAAGCCTTCTCCTTGCCCCTTGGAGGGCCACAGGCAGCTCTTTTCCTTGCTGCCATTTTCCACATCGTTACTGTTCCCATGATCCAACTCAGGGGCCTGAGCAACAAACAGTACAGCAAGGGAAGCACTTGCCTTGCATGGAGCCAACCCAGATTCTCTCTCCAGCACCACATCACTGCCAGAAGTGACCCCCTGAGGGCAGAGCCAGGAGCAGCCCCACAGCACTGCCCAGTGTGGCCCAACACCCTCACTCCTTTACCAACCTGTCCCAGTCAACCCTGCGTCCAGAGTTCCCCACTCTAAAAACCCTATTTCCTTCCTTCCACCCTTCCTGACTTCTTTCCTTCCTTCCTTCCTTCCTTCCTCCCTCCCAGATTTCTAGGCAGTTCCTCAACCAGAGCCTTCGCCTGCTGCTTCCCTTCGCCTGCTGCTTCTTCCCACAAGGACTGGAGGAACAACAGTTGGACGTCCATGCTGTCTTCCCGCTGACCTTCTTTCCAAAGTTCCCGTCATCCTGACCAGTCCTTGTACCATGCAATTCTGAATACGGAGCCAGCCATTAACATGAATGTGTACATGAATCTAACTAAAGAATTCAGAGGGGTCCGATGGGAGGGCAACTGGAGACATAGTGGTGGAAACGGGCACTGGTGAAGGGGTGGGTGCTGGTGCATTGTATGACTGAAACCTGACCATGAACAGCTTTGAAATTGTGCGTCTCATGGTGACTCAACGAAAAAAATTAATAAAAATTAATTCAGAGAGACCTGAGCGATAGCACAGTGGGTAGGGCGTTTGATTTGCATGTGGCCGGCACAGGTTCGATACCTGGCATCCTATATGGTCCTCTGAGCACTGTTAGGAGTAATTCCTGAGTGCAGAACCCCCAAGCATTGCTGGGTGTGACCCAAAAAGCAAAAAAAAAAAAAAAAAAAAGTGTGTGTGTATGCAAACATATATGTAACTCAAGTTATCCATATTTAGATTTTTATTATAAAATAAGCAGATTTATTTCAGGAAAAATGAACTTGATAGTTAATTTATTCGTTTCAATCACGGTATGATATTTTATCAAAGGCTAAACAAGCAGCTAAAATAATTTATACTCACACACCTCCCAGGACCAAGATCACTTGAAAGTGTCAACACGCTCTACACCGTATGTTAGATATTCTTAAACAAGTAATACAGACAAACTATTCAAAATTGTAAAGAAAAGATACTTACTGAATTCCAAAATCCAGGACTGATGGCTGGAAATGCAAGCCCTTTCCACCAAACAGTTTGTCGGAGAAGCTAAGAAAGAAAAGAGATGAGTTTTGTCAAGTTTGAAAATCAGAAGAACTCGCGACCGGGCTGGGAAACAGAGAGAGGCATAGAGCTGAGCTGAGGCCTGCTCGGCCTTGCTGGGCTGATGAAGGGTCCTGAAGGGGGCAGGGGACGGGCTCCCTCTGCCTCCCGGTCAGACCCCCCAGAGGCCCGAAAACCTCATGCATCACAACCGCAGCCATTTTCAAGGTCCGGACTCCACAGCTCGGGCAGAGCCACACCCAATGAGATAGTCGAGTTTCAAGCCCAGGTATGCACCCTGGGACCGTACATGGGGAGGGGGTCCCATGTACCCCCCCATGGCACGTGGGCGCGGAGTGCCCCTCACATTATCTCAAAGCCTAGTATATTCATCTAACTGATATCCCATCACATTTTTTAGAAACAAAGTGGTTGGGCACAAGGTGTGGTCTGAGGGACCACCTCGGTAATTTCCTATACAGTGGACTCAAATGGCACAATGGAGATTTTAGGATCTCTATTGACTTTTATCTAACACCAGGTTCATCGACCGTATTTAGAGAATTAGCTCCAACAACCAATATAGAATGGATTGTTCAGTGTATGAATAGGAAAAGCTCAAATAGACATTGAAGTGTTGTCAGTAGCTGTAGAGATGGTGTGCCTGGGATTTTCAGTAGAAAACCACTGTGTTCTGGAACCCAAGAAAGTGAATCCAACGGGCCGGAGCGATAGCCCAGAGGGTAGGGCGTTTGCCTTTGCACTGCGGCCGGCCTATGCCGGCCCGGGTTCGATCCCGGCATCCCATATGGTCCCCCGAGCACCACCAGGAGTAATTCCTGAGTGCAGAGTCAGGAGAAACCCCCTGAGCATCGCCGGGTGTAACCCAAAAAGCAAAAAAAAAAAAAAAAAAAAAAAAAAAAGTGAATCCAAGAACAGAACCCGCCCAGACTCCCCACACACCTGCCTAGAAAAAAAAAAAAAAAAAAAGGCATGGCCTTATCATAACTGTTCCCTTATATGTGCTGTATGAATTACTAGGATAGTCTAATTCTACAACTGCAATTTGTAAAAACAAAACTTCCTGTCATATACACACCTAACTGCAGCATGTCATGTACACACCTAACTGCAGCATTCGACTTTACTTTTCACAGGCTCCATTTATGGGCACATTCAGATCATGTGACTCTTTCCATAAACCTCTCAGAGAGGAAAAGACATACAAGTCTGATGAGGTGCATCAGTGGAGGTGAAGCTTGAGCTTTTCAACTGGTCAGAATCCACAAAACAGGGAGAGCAACAACAGTACAGCAGGTAGGGAGGGCACTTGCCTTGCACTTAGTAGGCCTGGGTTCGAACCCCCAGAACCACATATGGTTCCTGGAGTCCTGCTAGGAGTGACTGCTAAGCGCTGCTGAGCATGACCCAAAACAATCTCGCGTTTCAGTGACTGGATTGGGATTGCCTTGAGGGAAGGATGTGCTTCCTGATGCATTCAGAGTGGGGAAAGTCATTTTATTTATTTCATTTTTTGCTTTTTGAGTCTCACCTGGCACTAACTGCTCAGGGGTTCCTCCCAGCCCCTGATTCTCATTTTTTTAATTGCAGTAACTTCTCTGGGCAGAGAGAGAGACTCACAGACATGGGGCAGAGCTGCTACTTGCTCTCCCTGTGCCCAGCCGCTCACGAGGCGCCCAGGAGGAATGGCGGGTTCTAGCCCTGGCCCGCCACCCCAGCAGAGCCTTGCAACAAGCCAGACAACCCCCCACTCCATGAGGGCCTCCATTTTCCACATCTGGACTTCTCTCGTCAGACTCCACCCAGCAGATCAGCCTATCACAGCCTGGCTCCGCACGGCTGCTTGCGGCCACGCAGTTCATCAATAAATGCTGGATTTTGAGATGACTACAAGAGTATGCTACCCGCACGGCAGAGCCTGCAAGCTACCCGTGTTGTATTTGATATGCCAAATACCAGTAACAATTATAGACCTCATTCCGGAATGGATTGAGGCTCTTTATGTTCCTGGAGCAAGCAGATGCCCTTGGGCTCTACTAGCATGAGATAGGGTATATGGAGATGTTACTGGGGCCCGCTCGAGCAAATCGATGATGAACGGGAAGACAGTGATACAGTGATGAAAAGGTTGGAAGGGGTGGGGGGGGGGAGCAGAGAGGGAGAAGGAAGCCACAGCTGTTCTGAAGATGGAAATCCATCACCAAAATCTGGATGTGGTGGCTGGTTTTGGTTCCAGAGCCACATCTTGCTGTGCTCAGGGAATACACCTAGTGATGCTGGGAGACCATATGAGGTCAGCTGTACACAAGATAAGCATCCTACCGGCTGTACTAGCTCTCCAGCCCCCAAAATCACTATTTTTAAGGTGATTAAAAATAGTGATTTTTAATTTACCCATCACATAAAATCACACCTAGCAGTGATTCAATTTTTTAAAAAGGTGAGGGGCCAGAGCGATAGCACAGTGGGTACGGCATTTGCCTTGCGAGAGGCCAACCTGGGTTCGATCCCCAATATCCCATATGGTCCCTGAGCACTGCGAGGGTAATTTCTGAGTGCAGAGCCAGGAGCAACCTCTAAGCATCGCCAGGTGTGACCCCAAAAAAGCAAATAAAAATAAAATAAAACAAAAAAGAAAATAAAAATTAAAAAAGGTGATTCAATTAAAAAAGTTTAAAAAAAATCTCACCTTGCAACTCAGTGGTTTATCACTACTATGATTTCATTTTCCATCAAAACTATAAAGCACAGATAAACACACACTGTAGCTCTACCGTTACACCTACTTATCTATAGACATCAGTGCAAATACACGGGTACACATGAAGAAATGACCAAAGTCTTTGCACTAAGATGCCAGCAAGCTTCCCGGACTCATTCTCCCGCTCTCCCCTCTCCTGAGGTTTCACAAGCCCAGCTCCAGGAGCCCAGAGTCAACATAAGGCTCTCAGGGCAGCCGCCCCAGCAGCCCCCACCAAGGGCCTCTCGCCAAAAGCACACCCAGCCGCCTCCAACAATGCCCAGAGGAAGTGGGGAAGAAGTGTTTGTTGAATGTGCATGCTCCATGTGCTGCTGGTCAGGCCCCGACACTCAAGAAGAAAAAGAATAGGTAGACGGGGCCAGAGAGAGGGGCGGTGGGAAGGACGCTGCCTTGCACAGAGCCATCCTGGGTTCCATTCCCATCCCTGCATATGGTTCCCAGAGCCCCACCAGGAGTGACCCCCTGGGTGCAGAGCCAGGAACCATCCAGTGTGCCCCAAACACATACACAGACAGAGAGAGAGAGAGAGAGAGAGAGAGAGAGAGAGAGAGTAGAGGCAACTTCACGTGTGCAGCGTCACTCTTAGTGTTGGGCACCGTCCAGGCAGTGAGCTGAGTAGCTCGAAGAGGGCCTGCCTCCTGCCTGTCCAAAAAGCATCCTATGCCCAAAGCGCCTTTAGCGGCAAGACCTAATTTGCAGACTCACACAGCAATACTCGACCTCCTTGTGAGCTCAATGTGAGCCCTGTCATGTGACCGTCCCAGCTGCTTGCCACCCCACCGCCTCCCAACTTCTGAATCTGCACACAGACCGTCGGGCCTGACTTGCAAAGCCAGTCTGAGGTTCAGGCCTGGTCCAGTTGGCACGGGCGAGTAGAGGACTGGAAGGCAGATAGACCTGCAGGCTGAGAATTGGAGTTCCAGAACCTGCAGGCAGGCCAGGCCCAAGCCTACTCCTCCTCCTGGCCCAGAGCAGGCAGCTGCTCCCCTTCACACACACCCCAGTCTTCTGGTCTGTAAGACGGAAGGGTCCCCGCCTCTAGGAAGGAGCGCAGTGAGGGCCCGCGAGAAACGCTGACCACCCTGGCTGTTTTCCTGACTCAGAACTGAGTACGAGGCTTACTCGCTCGCGTTAGTAAGAGCCTGACTCTCCTCCAGCAAGAGAAGTGATGAGGACAGATGAAGAAGCTGCCGAGCTGAGTCACAGCTGACCTCTGGTTTTTAAAGTGTTTTTAAAGAGCAGGACAGTGGCAGCAGGAAACCTGGGCCACCTCACCGTGGGACGGGAAATTTTTAATTCCACACTCAGGAAACTCTGTGCAGTTGCTGAGAGCCACGAAGGCTGCAGAGCCCAACACCAGCAACGAGGTGGGGCGGGGCAAGATTTATGGAGCTCTGAAGAAATCTCAGCTCTGACCACCCAATGGGGGAAACCGGAGTGCACACTTCTTTTGTTTATTTTCCTGGAAGTTACAGGACAGATTCCTGGGTCTCGCTGCCGGGTCAATTCCAGACGACTGGACTTTGCAATCTGGAAACTTAATCGAGGAACAAGGAGGCCGAGCATTGCTGTGTGAATCTGCAACTTAGGACTCGCAGCTAAGGCGCTTTGGACATGGGTCCCAAGCGGAACTGTGAGCGCCTGCCCACGCGCTCTCATGAACTCTGTCTCTGTCTCTCATGCAGAGGCCCTCAAATATCCGTTAGGCTGGGACGCAGAGCGGGGGGACAAGCACAGCTGCCCCCAAAACTGGTGTTAATTAGTTAACCAACACTGAGTTAATTACAGACACCGACCATTATCCCCAAGGACCTTAGCAGGGTGCATGCTATGACCGGAGAGACCAACGCACTTTCTTTTTGACTCCTGGCCCTCCAAGCAGCGCTCGAACACTCAGGGGGTCCAGCCAATCCCAGTCGGGCAGGGGGTAGTTGGACAGGAGGGCCGAGGACACAGAGCTAGCAGGGTCTGCTGGTGAGGGATACCTGGACCCACCCAGCAGTGCTCAGGGGTTCCTAGACTGTGCCCATCTCTGCATAGAGGACTGCAAAGTGCCGGGACTGAACGCGGTCGGCCCCATGCCTTAACCCCCGAGCTCTCTCTCCAGCCAGGCTTGCTATTCCCCATCAACAATTCCACAGGCCTGACTTCAGCCTGGAAGGCGGCGTGAGTTGGAGGTCGGTGTTAACCTCTCCTCACTGACAGACAGAATGGCAAGGGCTCCGGCATGCTTGGGAAAACCAGGCAGAGCTGGGGGCAGCACCTGGGATATACCTACACACACAGCGTGACTCCTCGCCCACTAAGGTGGCGCTTTGACGGCCCTCTCCTGCCCAGCGATGGTCTAGGAGCAAACCAGTCAAGAGCAGACCTGGGCACTGCTGGGTGCAGCCCAACAAGCAAAGCACCGTCGAGAAGCAGGTCCCTGCTGCAGTCGGGCCCCACGCCTGGGAAAGGCCCTCGAGTCCTGGGCAAGAAGATCTCTGGGACTCGGCTGTGGGTTCCAGGAAAACAAGAGGAACTGAAATCGGCCCGGCAGGGAAGGGGAGGGTGCCCAGGCTGGGGGACACTGTCTGGAGTGTGTCCGCCAGCGGGGAGGCCATCCCACTGGCCCTGCAGCTCCACGCACTGCGGAACTGTCCCCCCCCACTGATAGTCACCAATCATCTCAGGGGAACTCCAACGGCCCATACCTAGGAACTGAGGCCTCTTACTGATGCCACCATCTAAGGGCTACCATTTTCTGCTCTTACTTTTAAGTTAAAACATTTTTCTCGGGGTCAGAGTGATAGCACAGCGGTAGGGCGTTTGTCTTGCATGCGACTGACCCAGGTTCAATCCCCCGCATCCCATATGGTCCCCAAGCACTGCCAGGAGTTAAGTCCTCAGTGCAGAACCAGGAGTAGCTCCTAAGCATTGCTGGGTGTGACCCAGAAAGAAAAAGAAAAAAACCATTTTTCTCCCCAGATGTTGGTTGACGAAGAAAAAGCTGAATTAGACATGTCCACTTCCCCGAAATTCACTGCTGGCAGGGCCAGGGCGATAGTACAGTAGGGGTAGGGCATTCACCTTGCATGCCGAGGACCTGGGCTCGATCCCCAGGGCCCCATGTGGGCCCCTGAACCAGCCAGGAGTGATCCCTGAGCCCAGAGCCAGGAGTAAGTCCTAAGTACCACCAGAGGTGACCCCAAAAACCCACTTGGTTTTTGGTCACACCCAGTTTGTTTGTTTCAGGTCACACCTGGCGATGCTCAAGAGTTACTCCTGGCTCTGCACTCTGGAATTACTCCTGGAGGTGTTCAGGGACCTTATGGGATCCGGGATTGAACCTGGGTCGGGTGTGTGTAAGGCAAACACCCAGTTGCTTCGCTGTACTTCACTCCGACCCCATGTCTAAGCTTTTTAATTGATCTTTGAAGGACCACGAAGACAGCCTGAGGGGCGAAGAGGCCACCTGGGTCCTGTACACTCGAGACCCAGGGACTTCTGACTCTCGGCCCATGGACCCGGCCCACGTCTCAGCAAGTCCAAGTTGGTGCCCGCCCCATGAATGGAGAAATAAGTGTGTCTGCCCACTTCTCTTTCCAAAGGAAAGCTGCCGGCGAGGTGTAAACTGCACTTTCAAGGATCTTGGGGACAGCACAGTGGGTCAAGTTGCAAGTGGCCAACCCGGGTTTGAGCCCCAGAACTTCACGTGATCTTCGATCCCTGCCAGGAGTGATCCCTGAGCTCAGATCCACGAGCAAGCTCTGAGCACCACTGGGTGTGGGACCCAAACCAAGAAAAAATAAGTAAAAAAATGGACTTGCCCGCTGTCCATGAAGTTACGTGTGTGTGAGTGTGGGAGTGAGTGTGTTTGAATGAGTGTGGGGTGTGTGTGTGTGACTGTGTGTGAGTGTGAATGAGTGTGGAGTGTGTGTGGCTGTGTGTGAGTATGGCGTGTGTGAGTGTGTGTGTGAGTGTGTGGGGTGTGTGAGTGTGGGTATGTGTAAGTGTGGGGTTGTGTGTGTGTGTGTGTGAGTGTGTGGGTGGTGAGTGTGGGTATGTGTAAGTGTGGAGTTGTGTGTGAGTGAGTGTGTGAGTGAGTGTGGGGTGTGTGAGTATGCGTGTGAGTGTATGTCTGAGTGTGTGGGGTGTGGAGTGTGGGTGTATGTGAATGTGGAGGCTATGTGTATGAGAGAGTGTGGTGTGTGTGAATGTGGGGTATGTGTGAGTGGTGTGTGTGAGTGTGTGTGTGTGTGTGAGTGAGTGTGTGTGTGTGAGTGTGTGTGTGTGTGTGTGAGTGAGTGTGGGGTGTGTGTCAGTGTGTACACTCTCCTGCCACAGAGCATGCCTTACAAATGCCGTTTCCCTTCCCTGGGTAACAACGTCCCTGTGAGAAGAGCTTAATGCCTGATCAATGTTGTAATCCACGAGAATCACAACACTGGCGAAAAAGCAGCCTGCGAGACTGTGCCACGACTTGCAGCCGCTGGGGAAGCGGGCGGCAAGCAGGGCGGGAAACCTAACCGTCTCACAGAAACGATCTTTCTGCGGTCAGGGAGCCAACACGGTAGCAAGAAGACTGGACACTGGTCTCCTTTCTGGAATCCCCAGCACCACATATGGTTCCCCAGGTACTGCCCGGGTAACTCCTGACCCAGAGCCAAGAACAACCCCCAAGCACTGCCTTGTGAGGGGCAACACTCCCATCCCAGTTATTTTGCCCAGCTGGGGGTGTGGCCTACTGGTAATGCACTGACCATGCATATATGAGGTCCTAGGTTCAATCCCCAGAACCTCAAACAAACATCCCAATCAAAACCATCCTCCCTATAGGGGTGCTAGTACAGCTGCCTGGGCTTTTGCCTAGCACCCAGCAGGTCCTGGTTCAATCACGGGCACCACACCTGGCCCCCTCAGGAGCGACCTCTAAGCACTCAACCAGGCAGAGCAAGGCAGAGCAAGGCTTGAACACAGTCTGTTATTGCAATGACACAGTCTGTGGTCTGTTGTTGTTCTCCCCCCCCTCCAAAAAACAAAGACACTCATCCCCCCTTGAGAAACTAGGCTGCTTTTCCATGCTTTGTTCCTGGATTTCTGTGTCTCTCTCCCTTTCTCCCCCACGTCCCCACACATAATGCTTAGCAGAGCACTTTTCCCTGCCTCCTGGCCACCGGAGGCCTGCGGGCCCGGGACCACGCAATGTGAAGGGGCAGGAGGTTCGCATGGCAGCTGGTTCCCTCCTCCATCCTTCTGCTGCCAACCAACAGAGCCACCCACAGCTCCCTGGGGAAGGAGGGAAGGGTGCGGGGTGACTGGCAGAGGACGGGGTCCCCGAGGCCTCCTGGAGCCAGAGCCAGAGTCCAGACTCCCCGGGGGAGATGCAGGACTGCTTACACCGATCCCCATCCCCCAAATGGGGGTAGTTCTAGAATATTCCTAGAATATTCTAGATATTTCTAGAATCCACTTTGCACCCTTTATTTTCTTTTTCTTTTCGGTTTTGGGGTCACACTCAGCGATGCTCAGGGACTCCTGGCTTTGCACTCAGGAATCAACCCGTGGTGCTTGGGGGGCCATGCGGGCTTCAGGGAGCGCAAGGTCAGGCACAATGCATGCACCTTGTACGCTGTCCAACACATGCACCTTGTACGCTGTCCTACCAGCCCAGTCCAGCTCCTCTGACACACACGCAAGAGGAGGCAAGCACCCCCTTCTCTGGGGCCTTCTGGGCTGTGCGTGCGGGATGCTGGGGGTGGAGAAACAGCAAAGCAGGTTCAGACAAAGCTGAAAGGTGAGTTTCGGAGGGGCCCCTGGCAGCCCCAGCCTGCTAGAGAGGCAGGCGCCTCCCTTTCGACTCACCCAGGGAACTTAATTGTTTGTAATTATACAGACGCCACTCATATGCAAATAGCGCATGAAGGGTTTCCCTTTTCAATTGTCATTTTTCTTTCACACCCCGGAGGCGGTGAAGTGTTATGGCTGAAAGGTCCCGGCAGGAGAAAGGCCCCTCACTGTTCCACGCTGCAGGGCCTGCTGCTCTCAAAGGCAAGAAGCAGGCCCCTGGCTGGTTTCCAAGACCCGATGGGTCCTCTCCAACCTCTCCCCTCCTCTCTCCAAAGCAGCAGTTATGGGGGGAAGGGGCAGAGCAGGACCCAGCGGAGAAGGGGAGGAGCAAGCAGCCAATAATACATGTCACCCACTCAACACTCCTCTCAAGAAACCCCAGTTTCTCAAGAGTCAAGCCATCCCAGGGAGATTAAGTACAGTGCGTTGGTGCCTGCCATGCACATGGCCGACCTAGGTTATATCCCAACACCGCCAGGAGTGACCCTGAGCACAGAACCAAGAGTGCGTCCTAAGCACCAGGGGGATTGGGCCACCCCAGAAAATAAAACAGTAACAAGAAGCAGTGTTCTGCCATCAGAACAGCTTGTGGCCCCCAAACACAGGCAGATGTGGCCCCAAAAAATGTTAAAGCGCCCCCGTTCCACTAATCATTTTGACAACCAGGCAAGATGCTTCCAGATCGCAGAGGATTCAACCTTTTTTAGAGCAGCTCAGAAAAATTAAGAGCAAGAGTCAGAGGCAGACCTTAGTCTTCACACTAGGAGGTTCTTGCCCCACCCGAACCCCCCTACCCCACCCTCCCCTCACAGAGACCCTGGGCTCCCCCACCCCCCTCCCAGAGAGGCCCCGGGCTTCTTCTCATTCACACCTGCCATCCTCACCTGAATCCTCACCCACCCCAAAGCATATACCTCGGGATCCCCAATCAAACATGTACCTCAGGGCCCCAACCCACTTCCAAACCCAACAGAGCTCTGGGAAGCGGCAGGGGCCAGATGTCTCCAAGCACCCCTGGGACACAGGCGAGGCAAGGCTGAGAACCCCTGGTCCGTTGCCTCACTCATCGCTGACTCAGGTTCCATCATCTCATTGGCATGCCACATGGTCCCCTGGCCACGCCAGGCGTGATCGCTGAGCGCAGTGCCAGGAGTAAGCCGTGAGCACCACAAAAAGCAAACAAAAGAACGCGCCATTTCCAGAGCCAGAGATAGTGCAGCGGAAAGGGGGCCAAGGAGGGTAAAGAAGGTCTGGGGGTGGGAAACATTTCCACGACAGTGTGTCCTCCAGATCACCAGAGCGAATCAACTGGTAGGTGAGGCCAGTCACCAAAACCTAACTCACGAGATTGGGTTCAAAATTCCAGAGGGACGGAGTGATAATACAGCAGGTAGGGCACATGCCTTGCACTTGAAAGACGAGGGTTCAATCCCCGGCATCCCATATGGTCCCCCCAGCACTGCCAGGAGTAATTCCTGAGTGCAGAGCCAGGAGTAACCCCTGAGCATCGCCGGTGTGGCTCAGACAGTGGGAAAAAAATCCCTGGGACAGTGAAAAGATGATGGTGGCTCATGGCACAGCACAGGCCCCGGGTCCGACCCCCAGACCCTTCATATATATATGGACAACTTGCTGAGACCACAGAACAGAAATGTCCAGAGACCACACACCCCTGCCCCCACTAAGATCAGAAACAAAGCAACTCTCACAAAATGCAAAAGAGCTGTTTGCAAGGCGACAAGACATTGGGAATTAGCTGTGGTGATTAGCTATTCAGCTGGCAGATCGGAAACAACAAAGGGAACAGGGGCCCAAGAAATGGGCAAAGTACAGGGCAAGTGAATCACGCCCCAGCATCCAGCCAGGTGGTTCTCACAAAGGGGGAAACAAAACCCCAATAGCAGGTACCACAGCAGCCTCCCGACTCCGTCACTGCGCCAGGGTTCGGAGGACAGGGAGCAAGGCACTCATGGTGCAGAAGCCTGTCCCCAGGCACGCGCTCATTTCCTCTCTGTGCACGCAGAGGTCTCGCAGACAGCAGGAAAACACCCCGTGCAGATGGCCTGATTGCCTGTCTCCCATCATTAGGCAGCTCTCTGTGCGGCAGTTAATGCCAGCCTATTATCCAAGTGCAAAACCGCGCTGCCTAATTTCCCGCCGCCCGAGCAGCTGCAGGCAAAGACCAGCCTGGCCCCACCGTGCAAGCCCATTTGGCACAGCATCCCGCTGCTCCCAGAACTCGATTCAGCGAGCTCATCAATTTCCATCAAGGAGGTACTGTGAGCCCGGAGAGCTATGGTGGCGTCTTCTCCATCCCATGGAATGCACCTGTCATGAGAGGCCATGGGGAAAAAACGAAGAGAAGAAAGGTGGAAATCAGGACTGAGCTGTGTGTGCATGTGTGAGCTGCGTGTGTGTCTCTGAGCTATGTGTGTCTCTGAGCTGTGTGTGTCTCTGAACTGAGTGTGCGTGTCTAAGCTGTGTGTGTCTCTGAGCTGAGTGTGCGTGGTCTGAGCTGTGTGTGTGTGTCTGAGGCTGAGTGCGGCGTGTCTGAGCTGTGTGTGTGTGTCTGAGCTGAGTGCGGCGTGTCTGAGCTGAGTGTGCGTGTCTGAGCTGTGTGTGCGTGTCTCTGAGCTGTGTGTGCGTGTCTCTGAGCAGCGTGTGTATGTCTCTGAGCAGCGTGTGCGTGTCTCTGAGCAGAGTGTGCGTGTCTCTGAGCAGAGTGTGCGTGTCTGAACTGTGTGTGCGTGTCTGAGCTGAGGGTGTGTGTCTCTGAGCAGCGTGTGTATGTCTCTGAGCAGAGTGTGCGTGTCTCTGAGCTGTGTGTGCATGTCTCTGAGCTGTGTGTGCGTGTCTGAGCTGTGTGTGTGCATGCCTCTGAGCTGTGTGTGCATGTCTCTGAGCTGTGTGTGTGTGTCTGAGCTGTGTGTGCATGTCTCTGAGCTGTGTGTGCGTGTCTGAGCTGTGTGTGCATGTCTCTGAGCTGTGTATGCATGTCTCTGAGCTGTGTGTGCTATGCACATGAGCTCACACCAAGCAAGACATATTCTGTGCCTCCCTACTCTCCACCCCATCTTCATCCCTCCTGGACACCAGAGGCCACTCCTTGACCCATCTGGCCACTAGAGCCCAGTGCACTCCGGCACCGTGTGTCACTCTCCAAAGGAGCCCCTGACCCTCTTCCAAGGAGTCATTTCCAGTATTCTGTACAGCTCTGCTGTGCAGTTCCTTCCACTATAAGCAGAGATTAGCACATTCACCAGGAGTACTTTTACACAATAAAACACAGAGCTTCTGCAATAAAATACTGCATATAAAACGGGTTCAATGTCTAACTCCGTTAGGAGCACCTCTACTGTTACACTGTATCCAATAACCCTGGTGAACCATATTCCTTTCTTCAGGAAATAGCAAAGGAGGGAAATCCTGCCTATGCCACGCTAGAAATACTGCCACATTCCGGAAGTGGTTTCAGAACTGATCCATTGAAAAGGCCAAAGATCGGTGAATCCTCTAGAGTGGGCTCTTTCAGCAGCTAATCATTATCTCCCCTTTCAAAACAAGACTCCTTGGGGCCCGAGCCATAGGCAAGGCACCTGCTTTGCATAGGGTCAACAAGGGTTCTACACCCGACACCCCGTATTGTCGTTCTCCCCAACCCCGTTCCCTCCGGGAGTGTTCCCTGAGCACAGAATCAGGAGTAAGCACCGCTGGGTGTAGCCCAAAGACAAACAAATAAAAAAAAGACTCACCATGAGCTGGCTACTGGAATCAAGGGACCATTATCTAAAGGGAGGGAATTCCAGGGGGATTCTGACAATATATATTCCAGGAAGTCTGTGTCTGGGGTCAGGCCACGCCACAGCCTGAACACAACACGGGGGCCGGAGCACGTGTGTCTGGGACCACATGGCCCTTCAGCCATCACTCGGGTGCCACTGTTCCTAGTGTAGCTCCCTTTCGCTGTACCCACCCCAGCCCAGAGTCCCACTGCAGGCAAAGAGCGCATGATTTCAGCAGGAAGGAGTCTGTGTTCAAGGATCATGTGCTCAGGAGATAGCACAGAGGTCTGGAAGAAGAGTTCAGAGTCCCAGGAAGGATCAAAGGGAGCCGACCCACAGGGGTCCAGCTAGGCAGGAAGAGGGGCACCGCGGAAGTCTGTGTGGGAGCCACTGCGTCAGGAACACCCCCCCTCCCCGTGCTCATGGGACCACCGTGGGCCTGCAACAGGGGTGACGCCAGCACCCCCTCAGTCGGACAGCAGGCAACAGCACTCACTCTGGTTTTATTTGGGGACCAGGTGCTCAGGACCAGGTCCTCGCCCTGTGGGGTCCCGGCGAGCCCAGCCAGGTCAGCTCCACGCGAGGCAACAGCCTCGACCCTTGTACTATCTCTCCCGACCCGCCATTGCTCACTTCTGTTCTGCTCCAGAGACAGTCTCGGTCTGGGGGCAATGCGCTATGCACGCCCGGACCCCCGCTGACAGCAGGCACCTGGAGAGACGCGGCACAGAGCCCACCGCTGGTGCATAGCCGCCTCCCTCTCTACTTCCTGTGGCCTCTCCCCTCTCCACTTCCCCTTCCTGCAGGGACCACGGCTCTTTCCAATCCCAGGGCTGTTCCCGGGAACATCTTTCAAACGTCTCCTCTGAGTCAGTGGCTAACACAATCTGTCTGTATCTTTTTGGGAATAATCAGGCACTCTGCATCCCAATTCTGCCCTTTGTCAATCAAGACCATCGTTTTCCCCACAAAGGCAGAATTTTCAAAACAGAGTCTGGCTAGCTTTCTAGAAACAATTTTTTTCCCTTTTTGGGGTTATACACAGTGATGCTCAGGGGTTACTCCTGGCTCTGCACTCAGGAATTAGTCCTTGCAGTGCTCAGGAGACCATATGGGGTGTCAGGGATCAAACCCGGGTTGGCCACATGTAAGGCAAACGCCCTCCCCTGCTGGACTATCACTCTGGCCCCTCTAGAAACATTTCACCGCACATCCAGGAGTCTGCTCCCATTCACCCTGTGTCTGTCTGGTGGCCGCCTGCGGACAGTGAGGTGCCGCAGAGAGAACTGCAGCATCCACAGCCCTTTGAACAACCCCCCAATGAGTTTCGGACTGTATTTCTGACTCTATGTCTGCTGCAACTTCTTAAGAGTCAGAAAGAATAAAAGCCGCAAGGAGCTGATACTGTCAGACACCCACCAGAGACTTAGGGAAAAAGATCCAAAGAGACAGCAAGAATCACAGGGCTGGAGTCCTGGGGTCGGAACGATAGCACACCAGGTAGGGTGTTTGCCTTGCATGCAGCCGACCGGGGGGTCAATCCCCAGTATCCCATATGGTCCCCGAGCACCGCCAGGAGTAATTCCTGAGGAGGGAGGGGGGAGAGAAGAGAGAGAGAGAGAGAGAGAGAGAGAGAGAGAGAGAGGGTAGTGAGATAGACAGACAGACAGACAGACAGACAGAAGTTCAAAGAGTCACAGGGCTGGAGGGATAGTATAGAAGGTACTTGCCTTGAACACAATCAACCCAAGTTTGATCCCTGAGCCAAGAGTCAGGAGTAAGCCCTGGGGATCCGGAGCAATAGCCCAGCGGGTAGGGCGTTTGCCTTACATGCAGCCGGCCTGTGCTGGCCCCAGGTTCGATCCCCGCATCCTATATGGTCCCCCAAGCACTGCCAGGAGTAATTCCTGAGTGCAGAGCCAGGAGAAACCCCTGAGCATTGTCGGGTGTGCCCCACCCCCAAAAAGGAGTAAGCCCTGAACAGAGCTGGGTGTGTCTCCTGCCCCCCCCAAAGAATTTCAATCGCTATAAAGGATCTGACATCGCTATGAACAACTGACTTCTCCCATTTGAAATAATTCTGGTGTGTTTGTTTGCAAGGGAAGGGGCTGGGCCATACCTGGCAGTGCTCAAGAGACTTATATGGTGCCAGGGATGCAAATAAAGCACCTCTGCCTCTGTGCGGGCCCACTGGCACTGCTGTCTTGTGGGGTTTGTATTTGGGGGAGGTGGAAGGTAATGCCCAGCAATGCCTGGGGGGCCCTGCTGGGGTGGGACACGCCCCCTTTATGAAGCACACACTCCAGTCCCCTGTGCCTGCTCCTGAGCCAAACTGTGCCTGCTCTGACCCAAGCGTGTGTGAGGTCTCATGGAAGTGAACACACGGTCGCATCTGATGTAAGCCCACTTTTGCAACCAGAACTGACTTCAAAACATGAGCATATGTCAAAATCGGAAACTCTCACAAGTGACCAGGAAGCAGCAGAGAAGGGAGGTCTGGGGGGTTGGGGTACACCCTGTGGTGCTAAGGTGCTAGTCCTAGCTCTGTGCTCAAAGACTGTATTAGTTTTGGGGCCGGAGCGATAGCCCAGCGGTAGGGTGTTTGCCTTGCACGCGGCCGGCCTGTGCTGGCCTGGGTTCGATCCCGGCATCCCATATGGTCCCTCGAGCACCGCCAGGAGTAATTCCTGAGTGCAGACCCAGGAGTAGCCCCTGAGCATTGCCGGGTGTGACACAAAAAGGCAAAAAAAAAGAAAAGACTGTATTAGTTTATTTTGTTGGCTCTGTATGTGGGTGTGTGTGCACACCCGCGCATACGCGTGTGTTCCCACACCCAATGATGCTCAGGAGCTATTTCCAACTCCGTGCTCAGATCTCCAGCCTACAAAGCAGATACGGCAGCCCTCGGAGCTCTCTTCTGCGCAAGGAAAAACTTTTAAAGCAAGTGAGATCAGGACCGGAGAGTAGGGCATTTGCCTTGCATGCGGCTCACCCAGGTTTGATCCCCGGCATCTCATATGGTCCCCTGTGCACTTCCAGGAATAATTCCTGAGTGCAGAGCCAGGAGTAACCCCTAAGCATTGCTGGGTGTGACTCATAAAGCAATCAGTCAATCAATATAAAACAACAAAAAGAAAAACACCTGGAAACAGTCCTGCAGAGAAGCACCTCCGTGGCCCTTCAGAATCCCTGTCTCTTACACGTGGGGAGTGGGCGGCCGGGCGTAACAGACAAGGGAGTCAGGCGACCAGAGACGAGGCCCCAGCATGCATGGCCTCACACCACAGAGGGGACTATCCACACTACGGGTCAGGAGGGCTCTTATCCAGGGGCGCCCGCCGTATTTTTAAGGATGAAAACATAGTTCCTGAAACGGAGGTGACGGCGCGTGAAGGAAGGGCTGAGCCTGTGTCTCGACCTGACCCAGCCCTTCCCTCCGCTCGTTTCCCTTCTATTGGTCTCCCACTTCCGCACTGTGCCCTCCCACCCCATTCATGTGCTATTCCCCTGTGGCCCTGTTGAGACCTGTCCTGGGGACCCCAAGGCCCTATACGACCCGACTGAGGGCTGCTGATGGGAGCCCCTAAAACTCCAGCCCCGCCAGGTCAAAGCCCCACATGGTGTGTGAGGAGGGAAAAAAGAAGGCCCGAGATTTCCTCCTTCCTCAATGAAAGGGCGGCAGGGGGCGGAGGGGAGCAGGGGGCACCCTTGGGGGCCAGAAGGGGAAGCGAAAGGAGGCCCTTTCACTGGGAGGAGGAAACCCAATGGGCCCAGACTCAGAATGAGACTCAGGGAAAGACCCAGGTTGAGGGGCGCTCGGTTCCCACGCGCCCGCCAACCTGCAGGGTTCAAGCAGGGCTCAGCGCCCACTGGGTGTCTGCTGGGGGGCAGAACAAGGGCAAGCGTGCTGGACTGTTCTGTCCGTGGGAGAGGGGTCGGGGTTTGGGGGGGGTCAGCTGCTTGGAGGGGCAGCACTGGTCAGTCTGCGGCGCCCAGAGGTCGGGTCCCTGTTCTATCTTCACCTCCACTCTGGGTCTTCCATGCGCCTCAGCCTCCAGCTCCCCCTCAGCTCTGCCTCCTTCTGGGGTCCCCCTCCAGGGCAGCCCCATCCCCTGCTGACTACACTCTGAAGGTGGATAGGAAAAGGCGCAAAACAGGAACTCAAAAGCCACACGCCCCAGCTTCAAAGATGAGAACAGCCCATTTCATAAAAGGCGGTTGAGGGGTTCCCACTGCAGAGCGCCCTGCAGCCCCCGCCCCCACACACATACACCCACTTGAGTTGTGTGTTCCTACTGTCTTCACAACGTTGTGCCTGGTTCCCTCCCCTCAGCACCAAACCACCAGGACGCGGTGGGCAGCGGCGTCAGGATCTCATCTGCGTGACTGTCATGGAAACAAACTGTTTCTTCCTCTGCAGGCGATGAGGACACGCCCAAGAACCACAGCAAATGAAAACTCCACACCGTAGGGGGACCCACGGCTCATTTAATCTTAGGGAAGGATGAAGGGGGGTCGCAGCACTGGGGCGAGGCTCGCATACTTGCACGGGAGATGAAGAGGGTCCGGCGAGGTCGCGGGAACCTTATGGTGTTGGGTTTTGATTTGGGGACTACACCCAGGAATGCGCAGGGGCCGCCCTGGCTCTGCTTACGGTGTGCTACTGGTGGTGGGGCCAGGGCTACCGTACAGAAGGGAGGGAGTTTGCCTTGGCTTGCGGCCAACCCAGGTTCGATCCCCGGCATCCCACTGCCAGGAGTAATTCGAGTGCAGAGGCATCACCCTGGGTGTGACCCAAAAAGCCAAAAGCAAAAAAAAGCATTAAGGGGGTCCGCTGGACTTCCCATGCTAGCCTCAGGCTCGAAACACGGTTCTCTTATGTACCCTGCAATGGGCCATAGTAAACATTTTAGAACTAAGAGGGGAGGTGGGGGCAGAGCAATAGCACAGCAGGTAGGGCGTTTGCCTTGCGCGAGCTGATGGGATTCAATCCCCGCATCCCATATGATCCCCGAACACCGCCTGGAGTAATTCCTGAGTGTGACCCCAAAAAGGCAAAAAAATAGAAGAAAGGAACCTAAATAGCCGTGCTAGAGAGACAGTCCAGCAGTAGGACATATGCCTTGCACATGGTTGACTGGGGTTCAATTCCCAGCATCCCATATGGTCCCCTGAGCACCTCCAAGAGTAATTTCTGAGCACAGAACCAGGAGTAAGCCCGAGCATCTCTGGGTGTGACCCCAAAAGCCCCCTCCTAAAAAAAAAATGGTCAGACCAAAGCAGTTGTGTAGCAGGTAGGGTGTTATTTTGCCTTGCATGCGATCAACCCGGGTTTGATCCCCGGCATCCCATATGGTCCCCCGAACACCACCAGGAGGGAGATCTCAGTGCAGAGCCAGAAGGAACCCCTGAACACAGCTGCATCTGGCCCAAAAAGGGAAAACATAAATAGGCAAAAATAAATGATCTTTGAGGTTGTGATATATCTCAGCAGGCATGCTGGCATGCCACAGAACATTCTAGAACATTCCAGAATAAGACACCATGGTTTTGAGGCCGGAGTGGTAGTACAGCAGGTAGGGGCGTTTGCCTTGCACACAGTCAACCTGGGTTCAATCCCGGCATCCCATATGGTCCCCTGAGCACCGCCAGGGAGTAATTCCTGAGTGAAGAGCCAGGAGTAAACCCCTGAGCATCGCTGGGTGTGACCCAAAAAAGGAAAAAAAAAAAAAAGACACCATGGTTTCTGCAATTAAGATGGAAGCATTCTAATTCCTAACTAGAAAGAACATCAAGGGTGGATGGTGTCCTGAGAGCAGAGCCCAGGAATTTCCCTGGGGAAGTGAAACCCTGCCCCCGTCTCCCCAAGGGCAAACAGGCCTCCACTCAGCCAGCTCTGCCAGGAGAGGGGACCCTCGGCCGTACAGGCCCTAGGGCGCAGTGGGGACACACAGGACACGGGGCCTAGGTGAGAGAGTTGGGAAGCGGCCCTGTCTCAGCAGCGTCCTCAGCTAGCAGGGCAGACTCCCCCTTCCTGCCTTTCACCTCATCTGTCACACAGACATCAAGAGCTGGCCTGCACCACCTCACCAGCCCCTCCCTTCGGCCACAAACATGGCCACTCAGCACTGCCGGGCACTTCCGGTCACCATTTTCAAGTGCTGAATCCAAAGACCCGTGTGGGGGTCAGAGCACTAGTGCAAAGGTTAAGGATCTTGCCTTGCCAGTAGCCAAGCCAGGTTCGATCCCAGCACCCCATATGGACCCAAGCACGGCCGGGAGTGATCCTAAGCACAAAGTCAGGAGCAAATCCTGAGCACAGCCAGGTGTGGCCCCAAACCAAACATAAGATAAAGAAAAACCAGAGGGGCCGGAGCGATAGCCCAGCGGGTAGGGCATTTGCCTTGCATGCAGCCGGCCTATGCTGGCCCGGTTCGATCCCCGGCATCCCATATGGCCCCCTGAGCACCGCCAGGAGTAATTCCTGAGTACAGAGCCAGGAGAAACCCCTGAGCATCGCCGGGTGTGGCCCAAAATGCAAAAAAAAAGAAAGAAAAAAAAAGCAGAGACTTTGGGTGAAAGTCAAGCCCCTTGCCCGGCAGTACACATCCCCATGGGGCCTCTACCCTGCACCAAACCCCTCCCAGCAGCACCCCTGCGAGCTTTCCTCCTCTTGCTCCTCACACCCTGTACCCCCAAACCCATAGGGGCCTTTCTTGTTCCCTCCTATGTAGTAAAAAGGCTACTACCTATCTATTTGGTGGGGCTCACCCCAGGGAGTTCAGAGGCTACTCCCAGCTCTGTGCTTGGGGATGCCCCCTAAGGAAGGGGGACCAGGAGGCAGCTGAACAGTCCAGCTTCCCCCAGGCAAAGTCACACTCCAGCCTGCTGGGCCACTTTCCCCGCGCCCCTACACTCCTCTATTTGGAAGACAGAGGCCAAGTGAGCTCTCTTTTATGTGTGTCAAGATAAAAGTCTGCCTCCCACACATGCATTTAATCGCCACCAGGAAAGGGCCAGGTTGAGACTCCAGGCAAGCAGATCTGGCTGCTGGCCGGCCTGGGGGCTTTGGAGTGGGGGGGGCCTGAGGAAGGTCTGGCAGGAGCCCAACACTGCGTGCGGTCGTCCACGGGGCAGCTGTGTGCCCTCACGACCCTGATCTCTGGGCCAAGGCCTCTGTGGTCAAGGTCAGCCACTTCCTCTTCAGCCACCTTCAAGTCCTCTCCCACGCGCACAGGACACGCACCGGGGACCCCCGAGTCCTGCGGGAAGTTTGCATCCTCAAAGCCTGGGGGAACCCCCGGTCACCTGCAGACAGCAGCAATGACCTACGGGCCACGAGACTCCCTCCTCCATCACTGCTGCTGCACCCGGTCACAGCTCAGGGCACGAGCAAGGCCCGGAGCTGCACTGGGTCCCCACCTCAATTGTGAGGCTCCTCAGCCCCAGGGCCTGGTGCGGAGACATCCTGAGGCGGTGACTCCCGCTCTCAGCCCAGCATGCCTTCACCACCCTCTGTGCTCAGGAGAAAGGGAGGAGAGTCTGCCCATCTGAATGTGGGTCCCCGTCTTCAAGCTCAGAGCCAACCATGCCCTTCCTGCACCAGCTCTGTCCCTGAAGGCGTCGCCTTGAGCTCAACTCCCAAAGACAGAACCGACACTCTGGGAGAAGCACGTCGGAAATCCCAGAGAAGCGCCACTGCAAAATTTCCGAGCACAGAGCCAAGAGGCTCCCCGCCTCGCTGCTCAGGAGGGAACAAGGGGGCAAAGCCTCTTGCCTTTCAACCCCCAGTCTCTTATCAGGTCCCCCAAACACCACTGGGGGTCACGCCTGAGCACAGAGCCACGAAACACCTGAGCGCCACTTGGGTGGCAGAACCCTGTCCTGTGCCTCCTCACACGGCTTGTGTTGCCATAAGAGGCAACACTGGGTTTGATCCCCGGCATCCCATATAAGCAGCTCCAGGAGTAACCCCTGAGCACTGCTGGGTGTAGCCCCAAACCCAAACCAAACGAACAGAACCGATCCCCAGCTAACTGCGCCTATCACTTCGCTTTCCTGACACCAGGAAATGTCAGGAAAGTACACAGGGCCAGAAGGAAGCTCAGAGTCCCGAGGACAGGCCCGGCAGCCACAGAACCCGGACTGGGTCCCCAGGACCCCATGACCTCCTGAGCATCACAGGGTGTAGCTCTGGTGGCCCTTAACACTGCTAGTAAGGAGGCCCCCAAAACTCAAGAGTATTCACAAGTTGGAAAGCGCTCAGGTAAGGCACAGTTTAAAGACTGTCCATGCCTTTTCCATGCCGTCAACTGCCACTGCTGGTTTCTAAGAGGATCTAGGAAAGAGTGGCTGAGAGAAGTGACATCAATAAACCCCAAGTCATCAGGAAGGACACGTGGCCCCTGGAGTGACACATTCCAGAACACTGAGACACTGACTTGGTAAACCCCGAGGCAACTGAGTCTATTCACCACGTGAAGCTACTCAGTTTGGAGGCGTGGTGGGGCCACACTAGGCTGTGACTGGGAGACCGCTGGGATCCAAGCAGAGCCCCACAGGCAAAGTCTACGCTCCAGCCCCCAGTCACGACCCTGCCCCAGGCTGCTGGATTTATGGAACTAATGATCCTTCCTTGGCCCGCCACCCCAGCAGAGCCTCACAACAAGCCAGACGACCCCCCCCACTCCATGAGGACCTCCATTTTCCACATCCGACTTCCCCTCGCGTCAGAACTCCACCCAGCAGACCAGCCTATCACAGCCAGGCTCGTGGCCGCGGGTTCGCTCAATAAATGCCGGATTTTGAGATGACTACAAGAGTATGCTACCTGCACGGCAGAGCCTGGCAAGCTACCCATGTCATATTTGATATGCCAGATACCAGTAACAATTATAGACCTCATTCCCATGACCTGATGGAATAGTTTCAGGCTCTTTATGTTCCTGGAGCAAGCAGGTGTCCTTGGGCTCTACTTGCATGAGACAGGACATATGGAGACGTTACTGGTGCCCACTTGAGTAAATCGACGATGAACGGGAAGACAGTGATACAGTGATGATCCTATCTACCCCTACTATGGTCAGTTTTCCAACTGTCACACCTGGTTTAAAAGCTGGACCCCCACCCGTAATGTCACACTTGGAAGCCACATTCTCTTCCACGTATAACCCAGTGCTAAGACAAAAACCTAAGTGTCCAGTGTTTGATTCCACTAACAATTCTCACCTAGGGGCTGGAGCTATAGTACACTGGGGACGGTGCTTGCCTGGCATGTGGCGGACCTGGGTTTGATCCCCAGCATCCCATTAAACAGCTCCAGGAATAATCCCCAAGTGCAAAGCCAGGAGTAACCCCTGAACACTGCCAGGTGTGGCCCCAAACCCAAACCAAACAAACCGAACCGATCCCCAGCTAACTGCGCCTATCATTCATTTTCCAAGATGTCACCACTGGGCTCAGCCATGAGTCCCTGTGCTCTGAGGGTCTTAGTGCCTCCCACCCTCGCCCCGCCTCCAAGCTGCAATACCTGGAAACCCGTCATGAAATGCTCAAGCGCGGACCACAAGCCCTCCCAAGGTCCCAGGGCAACAAGGAGGCATTTTACTAAATTGTTCCATCCACACACCGCGGCCCAGAGAACCTGTGAGAACACCCTCACCTGCAGCCCGCCCCTATCTCCACCCAGCCGCATTCCTCTTTTTTTTTTTTTTTTTTTTTGAGAGTTCAGGGCCACAGCTGGCGGTGCTCGGGGGGGGGCTCCTCCCGGCCTGGTGCTCAGGGCTGCTTGCCTGCAGTGCGGAGACGTGAATCCCTTTCCCCAGCGTGACAACATGCGCACGAAGCTCTCTGCACTCTGGCCCCAGCCCTGCCCCAATTCTGACCATGACCCAGGCAGGAGTCAGGGCTCATGCCCAACCCCCACATACACAGGAGCAAACCGAACACTTCCTGTTGAACAGAAAATGTGTTGGGGTTGAGAGAGATGGTAAAGGGGCCCTTGCACATGCCACATCTGGTCTCCTGAGTAGCACCAGTTGATCCCCTGGGCATAAAGGCAGATCAATCTGGAGCACAGCCCAAAGACCAATAGAGGGGGTGGAGAGATAATAAAGGGAGCAGGGCATTGGCCTTAGGTTCAGCTGATGGAGGTTCTAGTCCTGCCACCCCGATATGGTCACCGCCAGGAGTGATCCCTGAGCACCCACGCAGGGCCAGAGGGAAGCACTGACCACCACCAGGTGTGGCCCAGGAAAAAGGGAAGGGGAAGAAGAAAGCTAGAACAGGACAAAACGGGTAGGACAGGCCAGGCCGGGCAGGACGGGCAGGACGGGGCAGGACGGGGCATGCCAGGTGAAAGACAAAGGGCCGGTAAATAAATGGCCGATTAGTGAATGGTAACTTGCTGGCAACCACGTGCTAGGTACAGAGAAGGAGGGAAGTTAACCAATGCCCTGATGGCCTTGCCACTTGGGTCAGACCAGCATCAAGACGTAAGCAGGTCTCCAACACTCCCATCCCCAGGAAAGGTCAGAGGTGAGTGGGGCCACACAGACACCAGGTAGCAGGTCACGGCTGGCAGTCGGGAGGGCCAGAAACAGCCTGTGGTTGACAAGGCCCGGGGAGCAGGACGCGCGTAGCCCTGTGCCACGCTGGAGCACTGCGGTTAGAGCCCTTCAGAGTCGTCTTTCACCTCTACCACATCCTCCAGGAGCCCGGGAGGAGCCCAAGGCTCCTGACCAAGATGCTTCTTTGTGCAAAGGTGACTGAGCACTGGCTTTGCTGGCCGCTGTCCGGGTCCTAGTGAGTGTCCGCCAGGAGGAGGGGCAGGGCCTCCTTGGCTGGCGCCTAACACCCTGGGGAGGCAGGAAAGAAAGTATCGATAAAGGGCAAATAGTATCACTAAGGGAAAAACCTTATACTACACTTTGGCTGAGAGGTACTTCTGGCGGTGCTCAAAGAACTGTGAGGTGTGAAGGTGGGCTCTGGGCCTCCTGTACAGAGTGTGTGGTAGAGCCCGCAGAGATGTAGCTTCAGCCTCTGCAACAGTTTCCTTTGAAGCTTAACTAAAGAGCCTCATGATGTGAACCCCATTCACCCTGCCCCCCCCAAAGGAACCAGGCAAATGAGAAAACACTGTGTGTGCGCAGATAGGAAAAGCTTCCCATGGAGTATGACACAACATTTGCGGTCTTGTTACACGTCCAAATCCTACAATACTGACAACCCAGTCGGGCACACAAGCAACATGGAAAGTAGCACAGAAGCCAAGAAGTCCTGTGAACTTCGTGTCCACAGAAGTTCAGAGAACAAGCACATTAGCACAGAAGGCTCAATTAGAACAGCGTAGTAGTAAACACCCTCACAGGACAGGACGGGGTGGGAGCGATAGCACCGTGGGAGGGCGTTTGCCTTGCATGCGGCTGACCTGGTCCCTTCTCCGGCGTCCCATATGTTTCTGTGAGCACCGCCAGGAGTAATTCCTGAGTGCAGAGCCGGAGTAACCTCTGAGCGCCGCCAGGTGTGACCCCAAAAAAGCACAATCAAAACAGAAAAAATAAAAAGCACCAAAAAGATGAAAATACATTACAATTTTTTTTTAAATAATAAACATGCCCTAAGTCTCAGAAGGAAAAGCCGATGAGTCAGACACTGGACATTTTTTGTATAAATCTTGACAAAGATGACCAGGCTATGGGACAGAGTGGGGAGGGGCGACAGTTCAGAGAGTTCATGGCAGCTCAAACACTGACGGGCTAGATTCATTTTCTTTCTATTTTTAATTAAACATTTTATTATGGGGTTGGAGAGATAGCCCAGCGGGTAGGGCATTCACCTTGCACTCGGCCAGCCCATGCCGGCCCGGGTTCGATCCCCGGCATCCCATATGGTCCCCCCGAGCACCACCAGGAGTAATTCCTGAGTGCAGAGCCAGGAGAAACCCCTGAGCATTGCCGGGTGTGACCCCCAAAAAAAAAAAAAAAAAAAACATTTTATTATACCACCGTGAGATATACAATTACAATGTTGCTCATGTTTGGAGGTTTCGGTCACATAGTGTTCCAGCACCCGCCATCCACCAGTGCCCATTTCCCACCACCAATGTCTCCAATTCCCTCCCCCTCCTATAGCCTGCCTAAATGGCGGGTTCTTTATCTCTTTTCTCTCTCCCAGGGCACCTCTTGGTGTTCTAACACTGAAGCTCCACTTTTAAAGCGGCCAGCAGAGCTCCTCCATGGAATTCTCCTCCTCATTTGCAGCCCAGAGCTAAAAAGGAGCTGGTTGGAACGAAGCTAGCAGTGAGAAGTAATGAGCAGTAATGAGCAGAAGGCGCGGCTGGACGTTCGGAGACCAACTGCACAAGTGTTACGTTTGCCATCAACCATTTTTTTTCTTTGGGTCACACCCGGCAATGCTCAGGGGTTACTCCTGGCTCTGCACTCAGGAATTACTCCTGGCAGTGCTCGGGGGACCATATGGGATGCCGGAATCGAGCCCGGTCGGCTGCATGCAAGGCAAACGCCCTACCCGCTGGACTATCTATCGCCTGACCCTGCCATCAACTATTTTTCTGGATTGACGGCACCTGCCTTTCTCTGCAATCCCGGGTCCTGAAACTCGGGACACAAAGAAACCCGGATGGAGTGCCCAAACCAAAGCTACAAACAGCATTTTCCACTCTGTTACTAGCTTCAGAAGCCGCGTGATCACTCTCTTGTCTGGTCAAACTGACAAAGTTGGCAGGGCCAGAGCGATAGTACAGCGGAGAGGGCGCTGGCCTTGTACCACGGCAGACACAGGTTGGCCGACACAGGTTCGATCTGTGTTACACTGCCAGGAGTAACCCCTGAGCATAGCCAGGTGTGACCCAAAAAAGCAAAAACAAAACAAAACAAAACCTGATAAAGCTGCACTCCCAGCCTACTCAGAAGATACCAGAACCCCCCAAAGCGGCTCTTCCCTCACCATCCCCAGCTTCTACTCAGAAGATACCAGAACCTCCAAAGCGGCTCTTCCTCACCATCCCCAGCTTCTACTCAGAAGATACCAGAACCCCAAAGCGGCTCTTCCTCACCGTCTCCAGCTTCTCGTGTCAACAGACAATTGGGCAGCGGCAAAGACTCTAAGAAACGGCCAACACCAGCCTTGCCCCACTGACCATCGGCACAGGATCTGCAAGTTCAAATCCAGTTAGAATCTGTTCAAATCCAGTTAGAGTCTGGGGGTACCCTGGCGCCCAGGGCAAGGGAAGGTACGCCTGGGGGACCCACTGGTGAGTGAAAGCTCCACTGAAGCAAACATCTTTAAAAAAGAAAAGACAGAGGCAAAGAGACAGAACAGGGAAACGAGAGATAGACAAGTAGGGGGCAGATGCTTACGCTGCCTGGGGCTGACCAGGGTTCAGTCTTATCTTCCTCTTACAGCTTACTCATTTTCGGGACCTGAGCGAGAGCACAGCCATAGGACGCTCGCCTTGCACACAGCCCGACTCAGATTCGATCCCATATGGTCCCCAAGCACCGCCAGGAGTAATTCCTGAGCGAAGAGCCAGGAGTAACCCCCTGAGCGCCGCAGGGTGTGACCCAAAAAAAGAAAAAACCTTATTTATTTTCAGAAAGGGTGAGGGGGCAGGCACCCTGCATGGTGCCTGGGAGCCTCTCCTGGCAGTGCCTGGGGACCCTGTAATGTCGAGGATCAAACCTGCACTGCACAGATCCCAAGTCCCACCAAGAGTGATCCCTGAGAACCAGATTGACAAGAACAGCTGTCAAACAGTAATGATGATTGAAACAGTAACGCTAGACCAGAACTGAGTACTAAAAGGGTTATACAGGATAATGCTTCAGCATCTGTACAGCAAATCACAATGCACAAAAGTGTGCGTTGGGGGGAGAGAGAAGAAAAGTGCCGGCCACAAAGGCAGGTTGCATGGGTGGGAGGGAAACTGGGCACATTGGTGTTGGGCAATGGGCACTGGTGGAGGGATGGGTGCTGTAGACACTGTATGGCTGAAACCCAATCATGCACGGCATTATTTTAAAAAAAGTGAATCCTGAGAGCAAAGTCAGGAGCAAGCCCTGAGCACTGCTGGATGTGTCTGCCAGGACCCTCCAAATAAAAACAAAAAAGGAAAAGACAACTGGAAGAAACAGGAAGATAGCTCAGGGGGGCTGGAAGTTGTGTTTCGCGATGTGGGAGCCCCAGGTTTGAACCCCACTATGAGAGAGTCCTCCAAGCACTTTAACAAAAGCTCAGAAAGGTCGGAAAAAAAAATATTTGAAAGGACTGCAACCACTGCTTTGCATGTGGGTGCCCAGTTTCATCCCTGGCATCACACGGTCACCCCGCCCCCACAATGCTGGATGTGTCCCTACTGCAAAAACAAAACTAAACAAAAAGCACAGAGAAAGAAATGGGGCTACAAAGTTAAACGTCACTGAGAGAAAGAACAGCCAGAGTTAAGACTAGCAACTATCCTCCTGTTGCAGGCAGACCCCCCCCCCTCCCCGCCCCACCTCTGAAGGGCTTTCTTTGCTTGTTTTTGTTTGGGAATCACTCCAGGCACAGCTCAGTAAATGGGCTGGTCCCAGGGATTTCAGTATCTCCTCCTGCCCCAGGAGATAAATTTTCAGGAAACTTAAACTAAGAAGATAGCACCGTGGGTAGGACATTTGCCTTGCATGCCGCCCAACCAGGTTCAATCCCGGGCATCCCATATATGGCCCCTGAGCACTGCTAGGAGTAATTCCTGAGCAAAGAGCCAGAAATAACTCCTGAGTATCACTAGGTGTGACCCAAAAAGAAAAATAAAAACTAAGGAGGAAGGGTTTGCTTGAAATAGCCCAAAGGCAAGACAGGATGAGATGCAAATACTAAGCTCTAGGGAGAAGGACAGAGCAAACCCCAGAGAAGGGCGGACCCTTAGAAGGGAAAAAGAAGAAGCTACAGGAGAATCTGAGGGTCCTGATTAGGACAGGAAAGGAGGGGGAGGGTCTGGGGGGGGTGGAGCACACACAGCCTCAAGGGACTTGCCTTGCACTCAGCTGACCTGGGTTAGGTCCCTGACACTGTAAATGTCCCTGAGGACAGTGTCAGGAGTAAGCCCTGACCACCCAAAAAATAAAATAAAAACTAAATAAAAGATTGAAAGGCCCAGCAAGAGGTCAAAGACCTCCCAAGCTCACCCTCATTTTTTCCCCTTTTTTGGGTCACACCCGGCAATGCTCCAGGTTACTCCTGGCTCTGCATTCAGGAATTACTCCCTGGTGGTGCGGGAACCATATGGGGATGCCTGGGGCGTACTCAGGTGGCCATGTACAAGGCAAATAATGCCCTACTCGCTGGACTATCACTCCGCCCCCGAGCTCACCTCTTTTTCTGCAGAGAGCAGCTGAAGCACAATTTAACTTTTGAAAAGGCCAGTGGGGTCGCTGTCCACCTGCAGATTTCAAGCTGAGACATGTCCTCCTGGACTTCTAACCCCTAATGAAATCTGTGGGGATGGTGCAATAGTCCAGCTCTGGCTGGGTTCAACTCGGCATCCCATATGGTCCCCTGAGCACCTGCCAGAGTAATTCCTAAGTGCAGAGCCAGGAGTAACCCCTGAGCATTGCTGGGTCTGATCCAAAAAAGCAAAAAAACAAAAGAAAAAAGAAATCTGCATTTTCTCTGCAACAAGGACATCTCCCGCATTGCCTAACAACATACGCCCCTAACTGAACTTCTTTTCTTTCTGAACTCTAAAACAATTTTTTGTTGTTTTAGGTCCATACCCACCGGAGCTCAGAGCCAACTCCTAGCCCTGCACTCAGGCATCACTCTTGGCTGTGCTGGGGGGAACCATTTAGGATGTCCACAATAAAACCTAGGTTGGCCACGCACAAAGCAAGCTCCCTACCCGCTAAGTGAATTTCCTGAAATAAAAGCTGTTTTACTTCACTATTCTGTCCCTCCTGAAAGAAGGCCACGCCCCAGACTATGGCAGCCGAGGTGTGGGCTGACTCTGGAGGGAGACCTGCAGCAGAACCAGTGAGGCACCAAGTGAACCCGAAGTTTTGTGGTGAGAGTCACTGCCTAAAAACACTTTTTTTTGGAACAAATTTTTTTTTGGTCTAAACATTACTGAGAGTCTTAGGAAAGGATGTGAAATAGCAACTCCATCCAGGTCTATTTTGTTTGTGTGGGGGGGGCCACACCCAGCCGTGATGTCCAGGGCACCATGATGGGGGGGCTGGCGATAGAAACAGAGTGAGCCAACGTTCCTGGTATGTTTAGCATCATCATCATCATCATTGTGTTTCAGGGCCACACCCAGGGTGTTGGGACTTACTTCTAGGCCAGAGTGATAGTACAGCGAGGAGGGTGTTTGCCTTGCACACGGGTGACCTGGGTTCAATTCCTGGCATCCCATATGGACCCCCGAAGCACTGCCAGGAATAATTCCTGAGTGTAGAACCACGAGTAATCCCCTGAGCATTGCCAGGTGTACCCAAAAAGGAAAAAAAAAGGTAATTAAAAAATAAAAAGAAAGAAAATAAGTTCTGGCATGTTGTAAATATTGAATTTTAGAGATGCTGTCACCCTCCCTGTTTCCAGTCTAGATCCCATCACCACTTCCCACACACTGACAGCCATTAGAAAGTGTGAGGTCACGAGAGAGAGAGAGAGAGAGAGAGAGAGAGAGAGAGACAGAGACAGAGACAGAGACAGAGACAGAGACAGAGACAGAGACAGAGAGGAGTACCAGGAGGTGGCGGAGAGGGCGGGGGCAGGAGGAAAACTGGGGCCAGTGGATGGTGGGAAATGCACAATGGCCAAGGGTGATGGACACTGTAAGACTGAAACCCAGCATCAACAATTTCGCGAACTGCATATATCTCACTGTCATTCAATTAAAAAAAAAAAAAAGTGTGAGGCCCAAGGAAACAACTCAGGGGCCCCAGGCTCAATTCCCACACAGTTCAGAGTCCCAGATAAAGCAACCAGGAGAAGCCCCAGCTTCAAAACTTCAAGCTCCAAAACCAAAACACAGAAACAAATGACTGTAAAAACAAAACCATCTCTCTCTCTCTCCTCTCTCTCTCTCTCTCTCTCTCCTCTCCCTTCTCTCCCCACTCCCACCAAATGATGCTCAGGAGTTACTCCCTGGCTCTGCATTTCTGCATTCAGGAATTACTCCTAGCAGGCTCAGGGCATGATACGGGATGCCGGGATCAAACCTGGATGGGTACCAGATACTAGGCCCCTCACCACTTCTCTCTCCTTGAACTCGCTCCATTTTTCATAATATTCCATCTGAATATACTTAGAAGTCCATCATGCCTCCTAAAACAATAAATGTAAACAAGTTGGTATTTTGTCTCCAACCATAAAAAATCTGTGTTAAGGGGCCAGAGAGATAGTATGGTGGGTAGGGCACCTGCCTTCATAGAGTGGACTCAGGGCCAATGGCTGGCATTCCGCTTCACCCCCGAGTCCCCCAGGAGAGATCCCTGAAAGCAGCATCAGAAGTAAGGCCTGAGCACTGCCAGGTGTGGCCTAAACACCGCCACCTCCTCCCGAAGCCTGTGTTAGAAGTTCCTGTGGGACAGAGATAGTACAGTGCAGAAAGCATTTGCCTTGCACACAGTCAACCCAAGTATGAATCCTGGCACCAATATGGAACTCTAAGCCCACCGGGAGTGATCCCTGAGCACAACCACCATGTGTGGCCCCCAAACAAAAA
Source organism: Cryptotis parvus (assembly GCA_021461705.1). Classification (NCBI taxonomy): domain Eukaryota; kingdom Metazoa; phylum Chordata; class Mammalia; order Eulipotyphla; family Soricidae; genus Cryptotis; species Cryptotis parvus. The sequence goes on along the minus strand of JAJIBD010006930.1, from coordinate 22,857 downwards.
GCTCCACTTATAGAAGGTTAAACACAATCACTACTGTTAAGGAAAAGTCTGACCAAAAGAGATACTAAACATGACTCAAGCTAAGTCCATTTTTATTGGAGATGAATCTTAATGAGTTGGGACTTTCCCTCCAATTAGTTCACTCTCTGTGGAAGATTATTACTTATCACACTGGATGAGACAAGAAACAACATGAAATCTATTATTACGCTTCCTTCTCCTGGTTGCAGGCCTGAGAAAATGTGCTTCCCACAATAGGTGAGAGACCGTGGACATGACTTTCTAACAAAAGGGTAACAGCAAGCATCCATGGGTGTAATATTTAATAATCAGCCGACCCAAAATTAAGTCTTCTCTCAGCCCCACTTGATTGAAAGTAAAAACGAGGATTATCAAAAGGATTCTTCACCCCGTTATTAGAGGCGCCCACTTTCCCAGTGACCACCATAGGATAGTTATCCCTTTGCCTGGTACCCAAGAGCCTCTCGAAAAGGCGTTTCTGGCATGGGAGGCGGCTGGGCCCTGGGTCACAGGCCCCTGCAGAACTCTCAGGACAGACTCCACACGACACAAGCATCGGACACTGAGTCCCTTTACCTGGCAGGGCCTGCAGCTCCCTTTAAGAGCAGCGAGAGAATCCAATCCCTAAACTCAACCTCCCCCCCGCCCTCCTGGGAGGCCCCACTCCCACACTCTGCAGAGACAGAGCTCTGGGGAGCTGAGACAGCACCTGGTAAGAAGGTTATCCCAAATCCGATTCTGATGTGAGCTGGTTCACAGGCATGTTTTTCAGACAAATGAGTCAGGTATGAGAAATATTAGGTCTGCACTCAGGAATTACTCCTGGCGGTGCTCGGGGACCATATAGGATGCTGGGGATCAAACTGGGGTCAGGGGTTAGGGGGCACATCCAGAGGTGCTCAGGGACTTACTCCTGGCTCTGTGCTCAGGGATCATCCTGGTGGCCTCAGGTGACCATACGGGATGCCAGGAATCAAACTCAGGTTGGCTGTGTGCAAGGCAAGCGGCCTACCCACTCACTGTACCCACTCCCCCGTACACTGGCTCTGGCCCCAATATTCTGTACCTTAAATAGTTGTGTATTTGCGCCACGTCACCCACACCCCAACCTACGCTATCTAATGCAGGTAACCCGTCCTTTGTTTCTGTTTAAGCTCTAGGTTCTGCTCCAAGGGCAAGAAGGAAGAATAACCACATCCTAAAATAGAAAAAATTCCTTTGTATTCTAAAAAGTGTGTGTGTGTGGGGGGGGGGGTTGGAATGGGCAGTGGCTGAAAGCAGGAAGCTACGGCATGTAAAATCGATGAACATCTGCTCAGTGTTATGGTACTAGAGACATTTCCTAGGTGAGAAGAGGCACTCAGAGTGAGGATGGATTTATACGCCTCCATGCCCTCTTTAGAACATGAACCTTGGGTCGGGGGCGACAGTCCAGCGGGTAAGGCGTTTGCTTGCACAAAGCTGATCCAGGTTCAATCCCCGGCATCCCGTATGGTCCCCTGAGCCCTAACCCCTGAGCATCGCTGAGTGTGACCCAAAAAAAAAAAAATACAGCCTTGAACCTTTAGGCATCCCTTAGTTATTCCAACTGAAAATAAATCTCGCCCTGGGGAGGTGTGGCCCAGCCACAGAACACTCTGGCCAAGGGAGGCCCTGGCTTCCAGTTGCTGGCACTGCCAAAAATAATACTAATATACACATTAAAAAATAAAAATAAAGCTCAAGTATCCGGGTCACGAGAAATGAAAATCACCGGGAAGATGGGAAAACACGGCTCTGCGAGAAGCTCCTAAACACCAGCTCGAGGAACAGGGCCGTGAACCCCAGTGCTACCCTCCCAACAGGGAGGAACAAAGTGCAAAGTGTCAGATGGGGGTTTCCCGGGAGTCACAATGTGGACTCGCGGCGCTGCCAGGGCAGACAAACCATGAGCCAACTCAAGAATACCACCTTGACTTGAAGATGACAAGCAACCAACCAGGGTTAGATCCTTGGCGTCCCATATGGTCCCCCGAGCACCACCAAGAGTAATTCCTGAGCGAAGAGCCAAGAGTAACCCCCTGAGCGTTGTTGGTGTGACCCAAAGAAAAAGCAAAACAAAGAACCAGCATACCACCTGCTCTGCACGTCCTCCCTCCGGCCACAGGGCAGGCTGCGCTGTCTCCACCAAGGGCTAGTGGACCAGGCAGGCCACCACCTCCACGTCCCCCTCACCTGCAGGTCTTTTCCAAGAGTAAGCAGCGTTTATTCAAGGGGCACCCACTTAAACGCATTTAGGCCCCCTTCTGTGGGGCCCAAAGTGTAGCACAGGAGGTAGGGGAATTTCCTGACCCAGGTTTGATACCTGGCATCCCATATGGTCCTCCGAGCACCACCAGGAATAATTAGTGAGTGCAGAACCAGGAGTAACCCCTGAGCATCACCAGGTGGGACCCAAAAAGATAAATAGACAAGTAAATGAATGAATAAAAATAGATAAATAAATGAATAAAAAACTTCTGTGATTTCCCTCCCCTCTATCTTGTTCTGGAGCCCAGTGGCCCCACCCAGGAACTGCCTCCCCCCGGCGACCAGCCATAGCAGGCAGAGCCTCAGACACAACAGGGAGAGCTGGCACTCAGCTCCCCCTAGCTCAAGCTGACCATGAGGCTCCCTAAGTCCATCAAACCAGTGGAACCAATCATGTCCTAGAATATACTACATTCCACGATGTGTAGGAAAGGTAGGCAGGAGAGAGAAATAGAAAGAGAGAAAGGAGATACAGAACCCGCCATGGAGGTGGGCTGGGGAGGGGGAGGGAGGCGGAGACATTGGGGATGGGAGATGTGCACGGGTGGAGGGATGGGTGTTGAAACACCGTAGAACCAAAACTCAAGCATGGGCATCTTGTGACTGTCTGTCTAAAGGTGGTGTAATAAATAATTAAAAAAAAAAAAAAAACTTCTGTGATTTAATGCAGGGTGATCCGAAAAGTAAAAACATTACACTGAAATACTACATTGACAATTTGTGTCTCGTTTCACAATTGGTTCCAATCCCTAAGAGAGAGAAAGGAGCTGGGGCGGAGCAAACAGCACGGCTGTAAGGCACTTGCGAATAGGGTTCAATCCCAGCTTCCCATTTGTCCCCTGAGCCCCACCAGTGATCCCTGAGCTCAGAGCCAAGAGTAAGACTGAATCTGATGAGTGTGACCATCCGCCCAAAAAAAGGGGAAATGCTCCACCAAAATACTGCTTAGAAGTAATCTAGACAGGATGGGGCCAAGCGATAGCCCAGCGGGTAGGGCGTTTGCCTTGCACGTGGTCGGTCCATGCCAGCCCGGGTTCAATCCCCGGCATCCCATATGGTCCCCTGAGCAACGCCAGGAGTAATTCCTGAGCGCAGAGCCAGGAGTAACCCCTGAGCATCGCGGGTGTGACCCAAAAAAGCAAAAAAAAAAAAAAAAAAAAGTGATCCAGGCAGAAAATAAACTGTGTATGAGTGGGTTTTACCTAAATTTGAAAGACAGTTCAGAGGTCAGAGCTCATGCACGGACCCCAGCATGGCATGACCCACGCCCAGCACCCAGGGGTGTCCTGGAGGCATTCCAGCAGGGCTGGACTTGAACGACACTGAATCACAGGTCCCAAGGACCAGGGAAGCACACAGCCCGAATGTAAGAAAATCAGAGTGCCCAACCTCCCTGAATACTACTTGGGAGGCTCCACAAAAAAGGGAAAAAAATAACCAGAGGCCGGAGTGATAGTACACTGGGGAGGACATTTCCCTTGCACACAGCCAACCCAGGTTCGATTCCCGGCATCCCATATGGTCAGAGCACCACCAAGAGTAATTCCTTTAGTGAAGATCCAGGAGTAGCCCCTGAACATTGCCGGGTGTGACTCAAAAAGCGAAAAAACAGGGGCCGGAGCCATAGCACAGCAGGTAGGGCATTTGCCTTTCATGCAGCCAACCTGGATTCGATCCCCAGCATCCCATATGGTCCTCCGAGCATTGCCAGGAATAATTCCTGAGTGCAGAGCGAGGAGTAACCCCCTGGGCATCACCAGGTGTGACCCAAAAAAGAAAAAAAAAGCCAAGAAACAAACCAATCCAGCCTGTTAGATGTGACGAGAGCAAGGCATGTGCCTGGCACATGGTACACGCCTATTTGCTCCCCAGGAACACGTACCAGTCCATATGGCCCAAACCCCACCCTGTAAAAAGGAAAAGAAAATCACGAACCAGGAAAATGGGAACGAGATGACATATTCCTCCGTGGCTCCACGGCCACACGGAAGGAACGATGCAGACTGGCCACCGAGCAATCAGAGGCTGAGCGGCTAGGCACGGCTCCAGAGGAAACAGCAACTCCAAAGACTGGAGATTTAATTCCATCCAACCAACACCTGCTGCCACCGCCACCTGGCCACAGAGCCCCGCCTCTCCGCCTCTGGCCTGCCCAGCATTGCGTACCCTCCAGTCCACCCTCTCCTCTGCAGGTGGTCTCAGAGCAGCCACCTGCCTCCTTCTCAAATTTCCTCTTTGATCCCCAACTCAGACCTACAGAGGATAATGCAGGAGGGCCGAGAGCACAGGGGTAAGGCACCTGTCCTGCTGCAGCCCACCCTGGTTCAAACCCCGCACCCCATATGGTCCTCCAAGCCCTCCCAGGAGTGAGCCCTGAGAACAGCGTCAAGAGGAAGTACTGAGCACTGATGGGAGTGGCTCAAAAAACAGAAAAAAAGAAAGAAAAAGATCACAGATGCGTCACAGCAGCAGAGCCCAAGGGAGCATTCTCCTGTGGCCGCGGGGCCTCTGGCAGAGCTCTAGCTCAGACCTCACGAGGACAGCCTCCACGTCCCGGCCTGAACAGGCCCACCTTTCTGCAACACTGCTTTTGGTTTTAGGTTATTTTTTTTTCCTTTTAGCAGCAGGATGGTATTGGACTACAACCAGCAGTGCTCACAGCTACTCCTGGCTCTGTGCTCAGGAGGGACCTGTGGAAGTGCTCAGGGGACCATATGCAGTACCAGGGGTTCGAATGAGGGTCCCAGACGCTGAAGTGGCATGGAAGGCCAGTGTCTCACCCCCGGCACTGTCTCTCCGGGCTCTTCTCATTGCTACTATTTGGAGCGGAGAAATCTGGTTTTCAAAAAGGAGAAACCCCACTTTCACAGACCCTTTACCATACCCAAAACTTCAAAAAGCTCAGGCAGGGGGGGGGGGAGGAGGCCGGGTGATAGCACAGTGGGTAGAAGAGTGTCTGCCTTGCACTCAGCTGACCCGGGTTCGATCCCGGCATCCCATATGGTCCCCTGAGCACGGCCAGGAATAATCCCAGAGCATCAATGGGTGTAACCCAAAAAGCTAAAAAAAAAAAAAAAAAAGTTTAGGCGATGAGGGATACCTTTTCTCCATTACTCAGGGCCGAAATGTGGTCCATTAATGGAAACCCTGTCCAACTGCCTAAACATACTTCCAAATTACAACACGGCCCGAATTTCAGCCCGGCTAAATGGATTAAAAGATTACAGCTCTGTGAGTTGGTGCCCCGTCCTCACTTGCTCAAATTTCAACCCCAAATTAGCCCAGTCCTCTAATAACCCGAGTAGTCACCAGGGAGGCGTCTAATTACCCACGAATTATGCCAACTGTAACCAGGGTTAGGATCACAGATCAGATTTTCCCAAAGCATGAATCTGCTAATTAACTTACATGAAAGTCAAACTAACAGGCAATTTGGGGTGACACTGACCCCCAAAAGGAGAACTTTTAGGGGTATCAAAGTTGAGTAACAGCAACTAGTCCTATTTTTTGGGGGCACACCCAGCAACGCTCAGGGGTTACTCCTGGCTCTGCACTCAGTAATTACTCCCGGTGGTGTTCAGGGGGACCATATGGGATGCCGGGATCGAACCCAGGTCAGCCACGTGCAAGGCAAACACCCTACCCGCTGTGCTATCGCTCCGCCCTAACTTAGTCCCTTCTTGAGCACCGTCCAGACCCCTGGCTAGCAGCACTTGGCAATTCATCAGCGACAAATAAAGGCTAATCTCGACTCTGGCCTTTCCTGGAAAGGAGGATTCTCCCGCCAAGCGCCGGGAATTTGCTTCAGCACAGCCACCCACGCAAATCCGCTGGGGTGGTCAAACTGGTCTGAGGGCCAGGGAGAGGGTTCCAAGGGCTGAGTGCAGGGTTCTTGGCTAGAGTCCTGGCTTCCGAGTCCAGCACCAGATGGTCCCTCCACCACTGAAGACAGAGCCCTGAGCGTGGAGCCAGCAGTAGACTGCACTGCCGGGGGCAGAAAACCAAACCCCACAGACTGGTCACGAAGTACATTTGGACACTTACACACCAAGAGTCACTGAGATAGTTCGTACAGGGAGGAGCTTAGCATGTACGGGAGGAGCTTAGTATGTACAGGGAGGAGCTTAGTACGTATGGGAAGGAGCTTAGTATGTGTGGGGAGGAGCTCCACATGTAGAGGGAGGAGCTTAGTATGTATGGGGAGGGGCTTAGTACGCACGGGGAGGAGCTTAGTACATATGGGGAGGAGTTTAGTACATATAGGGAGGAGCTTATCGTGCACTCAGGCAGTCCAAGTTCCATCCCCAGCACCACATCTGGTTCCCAAGCACCACATCTGGATCACCAAGAGTGATCCCTAAGCACAGAGCTATCAGTAGACTTTGAGCATTACTTAGTGTGGCATCCTCAAAACACAGACACACAGACACACAGATACACACAGACACACAGATACACACAGACACACACAGAGACAGACACACACACACACACACACACACACACACACAACACAAACCCCTCCCTACCTGGCAGGCCTCTGGCATTGCAATTTTTTTTTTTTTTTGGGTCACACCCGCGATGCTCAGGGGTTACTCCTGGCTCTGCACTCAGGAATTACTCCTGGCGGTGCTCGGGGATGCCGAGATTGAACCCGGGATGCCGGGATTGAACCCGGTCGGCACAGGCCGGCCGTGTGCAAGGCAAATGCCCTACCCGCTGGGCTATGGCTCCGGCTCCTGGCATTGCAATTTTCTATATTCAAATTCAAGGAATATTTTTTGATTTCTTGGCTTGCCTTATATTCCAAGCTTTAGGCAAATATTCTTAAATCTTCCCACTACTTCATACAAGGAGAAAAAAAGACTCTAAGCCAGAGGAGAGACAGTACAATGGGTAAGGTACTTGCCCTGCACGTGGATAACCTCTATTCAGCTCAACACCACAGAGCCTTGGTCCTGGCCAAGACCCCCCCAAGAGTGATCCCTGAGCACAGAACCAAAAATAGGCCCTGAATGCAGCCCAGTGTGGGCCCTGAAAACCAGGGAAAAATTCCCCCCCCTCTGCCCCAAACCACCTGACCCAGAGCACACAATTCTGTGGAAACAGAGTCACCAGCTACAATTTCACAGAGAGAAGACTCAGAGATGAGATCTTGGGGCAGTTGGGGTCAGTGAGGGAAGAGACTGACACAGGGAGGACAGACATGTTGACACCCCAGCCGCATCCCAAAGTGCCAAGCCCAGGGGTGGGCAGGGAAGGGCAGCGAGGGCACTTCCCTGGACTCTGACCCACGGGTTGAGATACATCCCCTGAAACACCAGGCTTCACCCCACCCTGAGATCCCCCTCAGAACTGAGCGTCCTTGAAACAATCACCACGGACATCACAGGTTCTGTGCCCACCAAAAAGTGGGGCGAGGGCCCGGAGCGATAGTCCAGCGGGAGGGTGTTTGCCTTGCATGTGGCCAACCCTGGTTCAATCCCCAGGATCCCATATGGTCCCCAAGACAGTGCCAGGAGTCATTCCTGAGTGCAGAGCCAGGAGTAACCCCTGAGCATCACCGAGTGTGACGCAAAAAGCAAAATAAATAAAGTGGGGCAAGATGGTGGCCTTGACGGATACATCCCACGAGGATGCAGGATCACAAGTAAGGACAATGGAGGGAGAGACGTGAGTGAGGCTGTGGGTTAAGGAGACCCCAAAGACTGGAAGAACAAAGAGACCTAAGACAAAACAGGGAAGGACCCCCAGCCTTCAGAGGGCACCCCCGTGGCAAGACCTCTGGAAGTGACCCCTTGCAGCCACCTAGACAGAGTCGCTGTCCTGGTGGCCACGGAGAGGGCACGCTGCACTTGAACTTGGGCTTCTTCCTCCGGCCCTCCCATACGGGACTGAGGAAGAGGAAGAGGCCCAGGGAAGCCCCAGCCTGAGAGGACGGAGGCCATGGTCCAGGCAGGCCCTTCCTCCTGGCCCTGCCCTCTCCACAGCAGGCAAGCCTGGAAGTTCCCTCAGAGGAGCAGCGCCGCACGGCTTCTGCCCTTGGCCCGTTTCTCACACAGATTTTAGAACACTTTCCGTTTTCACTTCAGTCATAGAAACACTTCCTCACACCCTAACACCCCCACCAAACTGACTCTATGACAAAAACCTCTTTCACACACACATTGTGCTATTTCCACTTTAGTGATGATACACTTCCTCAAACCCCAACTCTCTCTCTCTCTCTCTCTCTCTCTCTCTCTCTCTCTCTCTCTCTCTCTCTCTCTCTCTCTCTCCTCTCCACACACACACACACACACACACACACACACACAGCCATGTGCCTGGCCAGGAGCTGGTTCTGAGCACTCACACACACTCCAGTCTCAGTGGTGCAGCCACTCCCAGCCCATAACTGAGACTTTGTGTTACTGGAGCCAAGGTTTCCCTGCCAGACTCACTTCCCTCATAATGAGTGAATTCTCCCTGAGCAAGTTCCTCCGCTGGCCCCTAGAAGCTGACCTGTCTGGGCCTAACCCACCTGTGTTAGGCCTGCCAGAACACCGCTGGTGGAGGAGTGGGGGAGGGGGACCCCGACATCCATCCCCCACAACTGAGCATAGGTGGATGCGTCCAGTGTGTTGAAACTCAATTCCCTCTAAAGAGGTTAGATCTGGGGGGCTGGAGCAACAGCACAGTGGTAGAGCATCTGCCTTGCACGCTGCCAACCTGGGTTCAATCCCAGATGGTCCCTCGAGCACCACCAGGAGTAATTCCTGAGTGCAGACCTGAGAGAAATCCCTGAGCATTTCTGGGTATGACCCACAAAGCAGAAAAAAAAAGGTCAGACTCTCTAAGTACTAAAGCAAGGAGCAGAGACAAGCTGAACACCTAGTTCCACACCCGCCCTGGCCTGCTTCCCCCCACAAGACCCTGCTGGCCACACGCTGTTGGGTCTTCAACCCACAGTGGATGCTTGCCAAGGCCTCTCCCTGGACCAGGAGCTCTGAGAGCTGCTCTGGCTTCAGTCATTGTGAGGGCTGGGCCCTCCCTGGAGCTTCTGATTCAGTAGCCCAGAGGGGGCTGAGAACTGGTCAAACAGGTTTCCAGTGGGGAAACTAGCTTCTGCTAGTCCCCATCCCCTGGGAGCAGGGCGGCCTGCTGGTACCATGCTAGCTCAGCTCTCCGCTATCATCCCTGCCCGGGAAGTGAGGGGTGCCCTGAGGGAGGCTGGCAGGACCACAGCGGTTTAACAACCCCAGAACTAATCATTCTATTGTACTATGTTTACAGGAAAGAGATTTAACATAAGGTACCCATCATATTTCAATATACTAGCAATGGAATGCGTTTTAAGAACAACACTTAAGGGCTGGAGCGATAGGTCAGTGGTAGGGCATCTGCCTAGCACACAGCCGACCTGGGTTTGATCCCCAGAATCCCATATGGTTCCCGGAGTACCACCAGAGTGGTTCCTGAGTGCAGTGCCAGAAATAACTCCTAAGCATCACTGGGTGTGACCCCAAAAAAAAAAAAAAAATAACAAAAAAAAAAACTTGCTAAAAACTGAAGATAAAAAATTAATTACGCAACGATGAAGGACATACGAAATAAAAGAATACTCAAGTTAACAAAATGTTTCTGAGCAAAAGCACGCTGGTCGGATGTTTGCCTTGCACATAACCCCTTAACCCCCGGCATCCCATATATGGTCCCAGAGCACTGCTTAGGAGTAATTCCTGAGCAAAGAGCCAGGAGTAACTCCTGAGCATCGCTGGGTGTGACCCAAAAAGGCAAAAAAAAAAAAAGTTTCTGACTCTTGACTCAAAGATGACGATCACAAAAGTCTCCATCATCCCAAACGTGATCATCTCTGATCTCTGAAGCTAGCAGGGTCAGATCTGGTTTACTTGGATGGCTAGTACTTGGGTTGGTACTAAACATTTGTGCTAAACATGCCAGAAGTTCAAGGCTGGGAAGCCTGCGACCCGCCAAGCAATAGTGGGGCCCCGGTGAGAGCCAGCCAGAGACCTGAGCCTGCAGCACAGACAGAGCCCAGGAAGCCCAGTGCTGACACTGGCTGGCCCAGTGCACCTGCCGGAACCGCCCTCCCTCCAGGCTCCTGGTGATGTGACCTAACACCCCTCTCTCGTGGGAGCTGGTTGACTCAGGGTTTTCTGTTACTTGAAGGTGACAATACCAACTTGCAAAGCAAGTCAACGGGATAGTACAGCAATGGCGGGACCAAAAGGCCACCTCTGGGCACACGTTACAGTGGTGCATGATCCCCAAAGTCATCCTAGAGAGCCGGAACAAGGACAGGAAAACCCCTTAACAGGTACTTGCCTTGCTTCCTGCAGACCCAGGTTCAATCCCCCAGAGCTGCATATGGTCCAAGGACTGCCAGGGATCACTCCTGAACACAGAGTCAGGAGTAAGCCCTGAGCACCACCGGGCATGCCCCAACCCCCAGCCCATTACTGTTAAAAAGTATTAAAATAAAACCAGAGTCCGGGGAGATCCTTAGCATAAAACAAAGCAGACCTAAGGACCCTAATTCTGAACCCTCCTACAGGTCATGCTAGTTTTCCTTCCAAGGATTTGCTAAGTAGCACCCATAGTAGCAAGGGCTGACTAAGAATTCAATTCCTCCTATACATCAAAGAGAGACGGTCTCTAAGTATTCACACATCACACGTCCAGGGGCTAGTGCCAAGATATATAAAGCACTCCCAACCTTAACAGAAAAATATGAACTTTTTAATTGTATGTCTTTGTAATTTTATATCTCACAGTGGTATAATAAAATACTTAAAAAAAACTATGGGGGAGAGGGAGACAGATGGTTCCTCATTACACACGGCCCACAGACATGAAAAAGTGTTCAACATCTCAGAGTATCAGGGAAATGCAAATGAGAATTATGAAAAACCACCTCACGGTAAGAATCTATCTTAAAAAATTCTGAAACCGGATGTGGTGAAACAGCAGCTTTCATGCATTGCTAGTAAGACCATTGATCCAGTCTTTTTGGAAGATGAAGATTCTGCGAACAGTTAAAACACAGAGTTCCAGGGTTGTTGAGACAGTACAGTGGGTAGGGGCTCACACTGTGCACAGTTAACCCAGGGCTGATAGCCTGCATCCCATTTGGTCCCCTGAATCTTCCAGGAGTGATCTGAGCAGAGCCTGGAGTTAGTCCTGAGCACTGCCAGGTATAGCCCCAAAACAAAACAAAAAATGAATTTTCCGATTTTGGACAGACTATCTTCTGAAGCGGGCAGTTCAGGGATCAAATCAAGGCAAGCACCTTGAGCCTGCACTATCCTCCTGCCTGTGGACTCCCCACTCCTTGTGGAAAAGCATCACAAAGGAGTGAAGATGATTTTCTGTGCTATCATCCAGAAAGTGCTGCCACAGCCGTCCCGAAACAATGCTTCCAGAGGCTTCTTGATTGAGCAACACATTTGTGAAATGCTGTCTAGACTATCGTAGTAATTACTTATGAAATAAGCAAAGTTCTCTCTTGTTACACTTATTGGGCAGAAAATCGTCATGCTACAGTCCTGTTTCATGTGTGAAAGACTGCCACAACACACTAATTTGTTGACAATTCATTTACAACTAGAATAACAAGTTCCCAGGAGACCCCCCATTACCTTAATATTGGTGGTTCCTAGACAGAGTCTCCTGCCTTGGGAAATTATAATTCTCCCTCGGAACACTGAAATCCCAAATTCACTCTTCTTTAGCAATAAGCCAGAAGCACTTTACAGACCCAACTGACATCACTGTCAGCGAATCAGGACGTGGCTCATGAATGCCTTTCATGGGGCCAGAGAGCACTGTAGGTAGGGCTCTGCTTGCACATGGCTCACCTGAGCTCAATCACAGCACCACATAGTCCTCTGAGCACCACAGGAGTGACCCCTGACCCCAGATGCAGGAGGAGCCCATAAGCACTGCCCGGTTCCAAATACCCAGCAGCAAAAATCAATCAATAAATGAAAAACACGCTAATTGCAATAACCTAATTTCAAACACCAGCCTCTAATACCAGCACCGGAAATGTGGCCACTGTAAGTAATCTGAAGGTCAGATTGACCCTCTGACGGGAACCCGAGCAGGCTCCTGAGAAACGCACATTTTTGGAAGGGAGCAGGGAACCCACCCAGGGATGCCTCAGGGGTTACTCCTGGCTCTGCACTCAGGCATCACTCCTGACAGGCTCCGGGACCAAATGGGATGCCGGAGATGGGACCTGGGTTGGCAGAGTGCAAGGCAAGAGCCCCATGTGTCCTACACACACTGGATTATTGCTCGGGCCCCCCAGAAAGTCCATTTCCAAAGAGAGATGTCCAAGGAGCGGTGAGCGCCCCGCACTGGTGTAGCGGAGAACAGGATCTGTCCAGAGAGAATGAGAGAGCAGAAAGCTGGAGGGAAGGGAGGGAAGGAGAAAGAAAGAAGGAAGGAGAGGGAGAAGGAAGGAGAAAGCAAGTCCCCCTGATATAGGGAGGAGGACTGAGGGGTGAGGGACCCAGCCGGGGCTCCTGCAGTGGCAGGGAGGGCAGGAGGGCCGTGGAGGAGGCGTGACTGCGTGGAGACCTGGGGGCTGCACAGGACCCCTGCATCCCTGAGGACATGCTGGGTGAACTGGAGGGGTGGGGACACCCAGATTTCTGGCTAACACTAATCAACACCTGCTACCCAGCTCACCACAGGGACCTCCAGGGGGACGCCCTCCAGCAGGGAGCAGGTGGGGAGGGGGGGAGTTCAAATTTCTTCTCCCAGAACCCCCCCCACACACACCTGGGAAGGCGGGAAAGTGGTGGCTGTCAAGGCCCCAGGGAAGGAAGCCCTGGGGAGCCTGAGATGAAATTTTTTGTTTTTTGGGTTTTTGGTTTTTTTTTGTTGTTGTTGTTGTTGTTGTTCTTTTGAGTCACACCCGCGACGCTCAGGGGTTACTCCTGGCTCTGCACTCGGAATTACTCCTGGCGGTGCTCGGGGACCATATGGGATTCTGGGGATCGAACCCAGGTTGGCTGTGTGCAAGGAAGACACCGCCCCTGCAGTACTATAGCTCTGGCTCCCACAGAGACTGAGGGTTTCATGGAAAACAAAGCCGTAGATTTGGAAAGGACAGAGAGGCACTCCCCTCCAGCGGGGACGCGGGGAGCTCCCGACCTCCCTTCACTGCCACAAGGAAGCCCTAAAGATGAAGGCACTCTCACAGCAATTATACCTGTCACCACGCGGCTGGACGGGGAACAGGGTTCCTTCCAGCTCCAACGCTCAGGCGCTGCCTGTAACCGCTGCAAACGGTCTCAGTGGACACGGTTTGCTGCTACTAATCAGATAAAAGCATGCAGTGTGGTGGGGAGGAAAACAGCACAAGGAGATTCTTCCAGACTTCCAGATGCTCTGTGCCTTAGCTAACGGCTCTCACAGACCAATCCGTAAAGCGGAAAGAGGGCACGGTCCACACGTGGCCAGTCACCAAGGTTTCATGGGCTCACAAAGGAGGGGGAGAGCAGAGGCGGGCCGCTGGGGGCTGGCGTTGCTTCCCGGAGCCCCGGCGTGGCTGGAGGCAGCTCCGGGTCTCCTCCCCGGTGAAGCCCCAGCAGCTTCCCGGCTCAGCAAGGCAGCGCATTACTGCTGATATCTGAGAACCCCCAGGAGGACTCGGCCCAGCTGGGGGATGGAGGGAGGGGGCAGGGAAGGAAGTTTGTCAAATAGCTGTTCTGGCTTCCCCCCAAACACAACGCCTTAGTCACTGCAAAGATGAAGCCAGGAGGGCAGAACAGAGCCTTCCTGAGCCCACTGTGGTCCAGCCCTGGTTCTGGCTCCGCAGGGGGCACGCTAGGCATGAAACAGAGCCCCTTAAAGGCTGAGATGCTGTCCCAGGGGTGGGGGCCACAGGCACTAGACACAGCCGAGAAGCTCCTGGGGAATTCTGAGCTTTCTGGCTCAAACCAAGTAAGCAGTCACCACCTCTGTACAGACCGTCTTAGAGATGATTCTTTGTGCTGTACAATTCTACAACTTACCTGGAAGGACAGCGACTATATTTGGGCATGGTGGGGAGGCACCTGGCGATGCTCAGAGCAGACGCCTGCCCTAACTCAGGAATCACTCCTAGGGGCTGGAGCGATAGCCCAGCGGGTAGGGCGTTTGCCTTGCACGCGGCTGGCCTGTGCCAGCCTGGGTTCGATCCCGGCATCCCATATGGTCCCCCGAGCACCGCCAGGAGTAATTCCTGAGTGCATAGCCAGGAGTAACCCCCTGAGCATCGCCGGTGTGACCCAAAAAAGCAAAAAAAAAAAAAAAGGAATCACTCCTAGTGGGGCTCTGGGACCATGTGGGATACCGGGGACAAGGCAACTGCCCCAACTTCTGTACCATCTCTCAGGTCTCTGAAAATATTTTTTGTTTTTTGGTTTTTTTTGGGGGTCACACCCGGCAATGCTCAGGGGTTTCCTCCTGGCTCTGCACTCAGAGCCGGGGATCAAACCCAGGCCGGCATGGGCCGGCCGCGTGCAAGGCAAACGCCCTACCCACTGGACCATCGCTCCAGCCCCCAAAAATTATTTTTAAAAAGCCCTTTCCAGTGGGTCGGCCGTGATCAATATGTTGGTGAAGGTCATTAACACTGACAATGGGAAGTTGTAAGTCGTACTCATGGCCTATACCTTTATGGGTGACCTGCATTCAGTGCTCAGGTCATGTAATGCTGGGGACCAAACCCAGGCGGCGCCCCCACACGCAAACCCTGCACTTTCAGTCACTTCTCCAGTGCCCAAATTTGGGGGAGGGCAGAGCAGCAGTGCTCAGGACTCACTACTGGTGGGGTTCTGGGAACCATATCAAGGGCGTGGTAGAGAAAACCCAGCTCATCTGCATGGAAGCACGTGCCATACCCATTGTACCATCTCCTGACCCTCCAAAAGGTAAGTATTTAGTGGTATAAATAAAGGCCGAGCGACAGTACAGCAGGTAGGGTGTTTGACTTGCACCTGGCCAACCCAGGTTTGATCCCCGCATCCCATATGGTCCCCTGAGCACTGCCAGGAGTAATTCCTGAGTGCAGAGCCAGAAGTAAGCCCTGAGCAATGCTGGGTGTGACCCAAAAAGCAAAAAAAAGGTAGATAGACAGACAGATAATAAAGTGTAAAAATAGGTACATTTCCCAGGCTGGGGTGTGGCTCCCATCTCAGCCTGAGATGTGCACCTCAGCTTCTCCCCTCTGGAGAAGCCCATATTCTCTCCTGAATATGCGTCCCCCTTTTTCTCCCCTCCCCTATTTCTTCAAATTAATTTTTTGGGGGCATTATGGGTCTCACCCGAAATGCTCAGGGGTTACTCCTGGCTCTGCACTCAGGAATTACTCCTGGCTGTGCTCGAGAGACCGTATGGGATGCCGGGGATCAAATCCAGGTCAGCCACATGCCAGGCAAGCGCCTCCTTCCCTACTGGGCTAGGAAGACAGACAGCAGCGCCCAGCCCATGGTGGGATGGGTCTCGCCACATAAGAAACAAATCTCCACCCAAAAGAGCCAAAAGAAACAGCGAGGCTTGGGGGCAAGCTCCAGGGAGACACCAGGGCTAAAATAACAGCAAAACACTGGAATGTTTGATAGAAAAAGACTGGAAAGAAACATAGTAGTTGGACAGATCAAACTGCACAGCGAGGAGGGTCAGTCCCGGGCGGCCACCAGTGTTGTTTCGGGAGTTATTTCATAAAATAAAATGAACGAATAATAACATGAACAACCCTCATGCCACAGAACTTCACACACAAAAAACACTTATGAAAGTGGTCCAAGATGATATTCCTACTTCACCACAATTTCAAAGAAAAACAGAAAATAGAGTGTTACAAGGAGGAAGAAGGGCTGGAGCAACAGCACAGCGGGTAGGACATTGGCCTTGTACGCGGCCAACCTGGGTTCAATCCCCGGCATCCCATATGGTTCCCGGAGCACCGCCAAGAGTGATTCCTGAGTGCAGAGCCAGGAGTAACCCCTGAACATTGCTGAGTGTGACCCAAAAAGCAAAATAAATAAATGAACAAAATAAAATCCAAAAAGCTGAAAGAGAGATAGAAACAGACAAGACAGACAGACAGACAGACACAAAGATCAAGCACAGGGGTTAAGGCACTGGTCTCACAAATATTTGCCCCAGTTTGACCCCAGAGTGGGAGGGCCCCACATATCCATGGGAGTGACCTCCAAGTACAGAGCAGGAGTAGGCCTCCACCAAGTACCACCAGGTGTGGCCAGAAACCCCAAAACAAAAAAAGAAAACCCACTCTGATCTTTACATTGAGCAGAGAACTGGTGCCAACTAAAGTGGCTGCCTTCATGCCAAGATAAACCCACAGGCGGACCGGAGCAGGTACAGCGACTGGCCTTGCCAGTCCTGCCCCTGTGCTCTGACCAGCACGGACCATTTCCCAACTAACATGGAGGCTCCACGTGCTGCCCGCCTGCCCAGAAGGGCTCAACTGGGGCCAAGAGAGAAGTGCCCGTCCAGGGAAGTGAGACGGAAAATGGGGCAAGCTGGCTCAGCCATCCCACACCTGTTGAACACAGACACACACACACACACACACACACACACACACACACACACACACACACACACACACACACACACGGAGGTGGGGGGGCTACAAGCTGCTTCCCTAAAACTTGTTTTGGAGAGAGAGGAACTGGAGTCACATCAGCAGTGCTCACGGCTTATCCCAGTGCTCAGGGATCACCCCTGGTGGGGCTGGGCGCTATATGTGATGCCGGAACTGAACTGGGCTCAGCCATGTGCAATGTGAGCTCACTGTCCTATGACTCACTGTCTATGCCCAACCCACTTCCCGGAGATGTATCCCTAGGCTCAGAGACACTGTCTTCACGGAGCTCCCGGGCTTACATTCCCTTCCAACACCTGGCAGGGCTGTGATCAAGGCAGAGCAACACTCCCCATCGCCCCCCACCAATGCCCCTGCACACATCTGCTGATTTACTCACTCCACTGGAGGTTCACACCAAACCTGCCCCACCTCACCTCACTCCTGTCCGCATGACACCAACCTTGGCCAAGTCCCCAGACCCTGGTCCCACTTCCCACCTCGGGCCTTTGCACCTGCTACAATGCCTGCCAGTTCAAGCGCGTCAGCTCTGAGGTCACCTATGCACAAGGGCCCCACCCACCTCACCACCCTCTCCCAGAGTAGGTTGGTTCTTGCTGGTTGGTACCTTCAGCCTAACTATTGTGTCATCTGCTTAGATAACGCTGACTCCTCGCCATACCCCACGGCCCCTGCTCAATGTTTTACGTCCAGCACCCGACATGTGCCCGATGCTGTCTGGGAATGAGAAGCACAAGTATGACCAGGAAAAGCAGACTTGGGTGCACGGCAGGTGGGGGTGTATCGCGGACCACCTTGTTTTCAAACCAAGCCGCACTGGTGCTTAAGGAGGACAGACACTCCAGGTCTCAACAAACACACCCCTTACAGAAACCTCTCAGGCGCATGCACAGACACAAGCCAGGCTCCCGCCCACACCCGGGGGCACTGCATCCCCCGGGCACCAGCCCCCAAACCCCTTACCTCTGTTCCTGGTGATGTGCCCCAGTTCCTCTTCAGAATCCCCCTATTGACAAAGAACATGCCTTAGCATTTGTTTCAAAAACACAGACATCCCCCACGGATTAATGAACTTTTTTTGGGGGTTGTTTTAGAGTCACACCTGGTAGTACTCGGGAATCACTTCCGTGGTGGGGTCTGGGATCAAACTGGAGTTGCCCGCACGCAAAGGCAAGTGCTATTGCTCTAGTCCTGGGCTAATGAACTTGGAGCAAAGATCCAGAGACAAACGTGACCAAGCAGGCCCTGGATAAACATCTGCTGAAAGATGGACACTAGTGTGGATACTGCTCAGAGTGGGCAGCTGGAAGGTGGCCCTTCAACCCAGAGTGTCCCGACTTTATCCACCACAACCCTTCTCTTGTAAGAAAGTTTTATGCGGGCTGGAGCCATAGCCCAGCGGGAGGGTGTTTGCCTTGCACGCCGGCACGGGTTCTATCCCCAGCATCCCATATGGTCCCCGAGCACCGCCAGGAGTAATTCCTGAGCAAAGAGTCAGGAATAACCCCTGAGCATCGCCAGGTGTGACCCATTAAAAAAAAGTTTTATGCAACCCAGGTATATAATATAAAGCAGGTCTACAAATTATTTAGGGGTCAGAGCAATAGTACATCGGGTAGGGCATTTTCCTTGCACGCAGCCGAACCCGACATCCCATCTGGACCCCTGAGCACAGTCAGGAGTAATTTCTGAGTGCAGAGCCAGGAGTAACCCATGAGCATTGCTGGATGTGACCCAAAAAGCCAAAAACAATAATAATAATAATAATAATAATAATAATAATAATAATAATAAAGTTTTTAAAAATCAACCTGCCCCATCAAATCATTACCAGCTACCACATGTGGCCAGCACCAGTGTCCCCTGAAGTGGCAACACCATCCCAGCGTGGGGGACATGCTGGAAAGACCACAGGGAGCTGGTAACCTTAACTACAAATGGGGGAGACACTTCATGTCTGTTGACTTATATAAGGTAGATCTGGGGACTGGAGGAATACTACAGGGCGGGAGATTAGGCACCCACTTTGCACACAGATGAGCTGGGTTCGATCCCCTGCACCCCATATATGACGCCTCGGCTCCAGAGCTCAGAGTCAGCCCAGGTGCCTCCCACCCCCATAATGAAGGCAGATTATCTTAGAGTAACATTTCTGAAAAGGGAGCAATAAGCTCCCTTGTGGGCCAATATCCAGACCACACTGTGGCTCCTCAGGGCTGCTCTGCTCTTAGCCCAGGGGTGAGTGGGGACCATCCCAGGGGTCTCCGCCCAGCAGTCCACAGCCACTGGACAGCAGGGAGCTCTGGGCTGCTGTGGCCTATTCACTGGAGCGGGAGGCCTTCTCCTGAGCCCCAATACACACCTCCCCAATACACTCACCTCCTGCTGCTCAGCACATGAACGCTATCTCGGTATTACCAACCTTATCTCCAACAACCCCAAACTCTCCAGGGCAGGGAGGGCCTCCTGCAATTCCCCACCATCCTCTCTCCTGCATTCCAGCCTATCGGCATCACACCTTTCCCCCTCCATAAAACCAGCAACTCTGGCCTGAAGGGAAGGGACCTAGCGAGGCTGGGAAAATCCTACACAGGCTGGGAAGGGCACTTGCCTTGCATCCAGCTGACCCGGGTTCAATAAAAGCATCCCACATGGTCCCCTGAGCACTATCAGGTGTGACTCCTGAGTGGACAGCCCTCAGCCCCAATAAGCCCTGAGCACCGCCACCTGGTGAGTCCCCAAAACAAAACAATAACAATAACCTGCAACTCTATCCCTGAACTCCTCCTCCAACCTGCCACCACTTAGCAGGGAGGACCGCCCTCCCTCTGTGCTGCAGCAGGACAGGGCTTGGCTTCACAGCACCAGCCCAAACTGGCACGTCTTGTGGCCCCCTGGACCTGGAGGGCAGAGCTGCAGAGGAAACCTGCATGAAGCAATTGCTTCTTCACAAAAGCACAAGGCTCGGGGCCGGAGCGACAGCCCAGCGGTAGGGCGCTACCTTGCACGCGCGGTCCGTGCCAGCCCGGGTTCAATCCCCGACATCCCATATGGTCCCCGAGCACCGCCAGGAGTAATTCCTGAGTGCAGAGCCAGGAGTAACCCCTGAGCATTGCCGGGTGTGACCCTAAAAAAAAAAAAAAAAAGAATAAGGCCCAAGGGATAGCTTGGCACCAAAAGCACCTGCTCAGCAAACCCGAGGCCCCGAGTTTGATGCCTAATGCAACCCCTCATACACAGGGGCTCCTCCACACTCCTCCCTGGCCAGCACACACCACAACCAAATGTGTGAGCACCACTGCCAGGCCCGTGAGTAGCACCCACGCTTTTCTGTTGTTGCTGTTGTCCTGGGCCATTATTTTTATCAGGTTTCTTCTTTGGTTTCGTTACGCTTTGGGGCCACATCTGATGATAATTAGGGGTTACTCTTTTTTTTTGTTTGTTTTCTTTTTTTGGCTTTTTTGGGTCACACCTGGCAATGCACAGAGGTTAATCCTGGTTCTGCACTCAGGAATTCCTCCTGGCAGTGCTTGGGGACCATATGGAATATCGAGGATCGAACTCGGGTCAGCTACATGCTAGCAAATACCCTCCCGGCTGGACTATCACTCGGGTTCCTAAATTAATACTTTCAAAATAATAGCAGAGGATGAAACGATTTCCACCAGGCATATGAATTTATCACCGAGATAATCCTCTGGTCCAAACGCCAGCTAGACCTGCATTGGCTGAATTGTGAAATTCATCTATCAGTTCCATGGCCCAAGGACTTGCCTCAGGGGTAAATTCCTGGACTCAATTCCTGCACCTGAGGAGGGGCAATAGTACAGAAGGCATGATGCTTGCCTTGCACGTGGCCAACCAGGGTTCAATCCCCAGCACCCGTGCAGTGCCCCAACCGCCCCAAACACCACCAGGAGAGATCCCTGAGTGCAGAGCCAGGAGTAAGCCCTCAACACCACCAGCAAACAAACAACTATCACACCTCCACTTCCTAATAACTTAGAGCACCTTATTCCACAGTTCCTCCATTTCATCAGGTCGTAATACTTCACTGACTGTAACCTGCGCTGACAATGGTAAAGAACTTCAATACAGGAAGTTAGCACTCCGGTTAATTATTATTTTTTAATGTTGAGAGTAGAAGTGGATTAAACTAAAAATAACTCTATGACCACCCCTCCAAAAAAAAGATTTCCAAACACTAGTCAATGATTCATCCCTGCAGCAGCGTATTACATCACCCAGGATCCAAAGCTGCGTAAAGCTCAGAGGCTCACCTTAGCATTTCCGGTTTCACTTTCTCCCCATTTCCGTTATTTACACACTGGCCAAGGAAGGGAGAGCGAGCCAGACTGGACGCTGCTGAGGCAGGCTCTCACCTTCCTGCTCGAGGGGCCCCACAGCAGCCCACGGCCGGAGTGGCCGTGCCCCCGGGGAGTAAACAAGGCCAGCACCAGCCTGCCACACCGAGCAGACGCATGGCCCCTGTGCCAGGTCACAGCTGCTCCGCTTGGCACAGGCGGTGTGTGCCCCTGGCACCTGGGCGCAGGGCCTCATCGCAGAGAAGCCTGAGTGCAGTGAAAGAGCACATTCTGGGGGCCAGGGCGAGAGCACAGCAGGTAGGGCACTTGCCTTGCACAAGGCTGAGCCAAGGTTGGTTCATCTCTGGTGCTCCATATGGTCCCCTGAGCACTGCCAGGAGTGAGCCCTAAACAGAGAGCCAGGAAAAGGCCAGGGCAGGGCCGGAGCGATAGCCCAGCGGGTAGGGCGTTTGCCTTGCACACGGCCAGCCTGTGTCAGCCCGGGTTCGATCCCTGGCATCCCATATGGTCCCCGAGCACTGCCAGGAGTAATTCCTGAGTGTAGAGCCAGGAGTAACCCCTGAGCATCGCCGGGTGTGACCCAAAAAGCAAAAAAAAAAAAAAAAAGGCCAGGGCACCTCCAAGCGTCCCACCTCTCCCCAAAAAAAAGGAGCTCCAGCGAGACAGGACAGTGGGGAAGATGCTGCCTTTATACAGCCAACCTGGGTCTGCCTCCCGCAGTGTCCCTGGGCCCCGAGTGCCAGGTGTGATCCTGAGCACGTACGAGGAAGTCCTGAGCACCGCCTGAGTGCCCCCCACCCCAAGGAGACAAACAAAAAGAAAACACATTGTGGGCTGCCTTCTGGTTGCCAGGACAGACATGCAGATGATCAAAAGCACAGTAAGGAACACCCCGAAAGGGCCCAGGCCTGCCCGCTGCGGGAACTGACTGACCTCGTCCATCGGGAACTCGGGACAGTCCCCGACAACCTCCTCCGCTGAGAGAAACGGGGAGTCCTCCCAAATCTAAAGCTGGCAGAACACTGCCACCGGCTGAAGAGAAGCCCAGGAGGGCAACAAGGCCCACCCACAGCCAGGGTGCCCGGAGGCTGGAGCCAGCCACAGGTCCTGGCTTCACAGGGACGCTGTTTCGACCTTGGAAGGAAAGCAAGAAGGGGCGTGTGTGAGACAGCTCAGCTCGGGACACACCCCTGTTCTGGGCACCCTCCCTGTGGCGTCAGATTGCTGTCGGGGCAGGTAACCAAGAGAAAAGCATTTCTGTGCGTCTAAGAACAAAATCCCGGCTTCCCGCTCCTGTGGCTGCTGCTCCTCCTCCTCCCAGAGACAGATCTCCCCAGCTGCAAGCAAGCCGAGTGCTCCAAGGCAAGTCAGACTGACAAGTGACTCGCCAATGCTTTTGGTCCATGGCACAAGAGACGCGAGTGTTCGTGGTGTCTGCCAGCCCAGCAGGCCACTGAGGGGTCTGCGGATAAGCGACGCTGCCTGTGAGCCACCAAGCGGATCAAGGCTCCCTAAGGTCCAGGCACTGCTTCCTTGAAAGCCTCCGGGTCAGCACTGCTACTGCCCACTCTGCCCCCAATCTGCAATGAAGCA